>LPNX011175691.1:349279-361517 GCA_001517045.1 Pseudotsuga menziesii
AAAAATTGGTCTCTGCTCTCACGAAACTAAATCAGTGTTTAAACAACATTACAGTGCCGTCCTCCTGGTCCCAGGTTCAAAAGTAAATTTCAAAGTTTAAATAAAAACAAAATAAGCCTAACTTCTTATTTAGTTCATTCAAAAGAAATGTCCAGTTCCACGTAAGTGCTGAAACCCTATCTACATCTAGATGGTAGTTCCTCAAAATGGAAATCCAGATTTTTAGTTGGAAGGTCGATTCGGAGAGGTCCCCTCCAGAACCCTAACATCCCTGCTTACCTGTGACCGCCGAGTTTGAATGGAATTGCATGTAGAATTTCATCCCCAGGTGCATTGAGCATGGAAGAGCGCCAAGCCATGAAACACATCAACAAAACCGTGGTCAGGTAAGCTAGCAGTGAATAGATGATATCCATAATTTTTTTTTGAATCCTCTATGAGTAGTGACCGAGTTTTTACCCTGCCTCCTTGGTAGAATAGGTTGGCGGGTCGGCCTCCGTCTGGGGTACCTTCGCCTTCCCTTTTCATGGAAATTTTCAAACACCACCAGGAGTTTTCCTTCAATGGGCGATGGTACCACGGAAGCACTGCTCTCCTGGGCTAGGGTCAGCGGCTGGATACCCTGCTTTTAATTTCCCCGCAGTTCCTGAATGCAAAAGTGAAAAAAAAATGGGACATAGTTTAGTTTACCAGCCTAGGTATGTAAAACCCGAGCAGAACCGTTTCAGATTATGGTTAGACCCTTGACCTTACCTTCGGCTTAAACCCTTGTATCAGCAGTTGGCGTCTCAGATAGGGAAGGGGGAGGCCCTCTGTAGTTTGCGCCCATCTTATGCATCAGAAGCCTAAAGGCAAAAGAATACAGAACTCGTAAGCAGAAGATAAATCCCTAGGTAAGTTAAGAGTAGCATCACAGGGAACTGAAAAAAGAAAAAAAAAAAGGAGGGAACAGAGGCACAACAATGGTCTAGAAACCACTTTACCCTTTGCTTTTAGGAGTCTCCATCTAACCCTGGCGGACTTGTTGTTTTGACCAGAGGGTAGGATTTCCAGAATTCGTCCCCCGTGAAGTTTAGACACTATCAATTTCCTTTCGGCTCTCGGCTTCCAGGGCCTAGAAACCTGACCCAACAACCAGAGTGTTCTCTACCAGGGTGGTACCTTCATCGATTCCTCAAGCCAGGTTTCAGGGTATAGGAGCCAGACAAAACCCTTCCTCTTCACACTAGGAGTCCAAGTTCCCCAGGTCGATTGTGTCGCTCGGACGAAAGTAAAAGCATAAGTGTTTTAGGTATGTTTCACCTAACGCCTTTTGGAAAATCAAACCTTTGATTTTAATCACCTATTGTTCCAGGACAGAGCTTTAGGAGAGAACCAAGGATTTTAGATGTTCGACCTCGATGACAGCACCTTTCCTGTGCACCCTCGTCTCATGGCCCGAGGTCTAAAAAAAACCAGAACAACTGGCTCCGATGGTACCACTTGCTATAACAGATGGCAATGGGATATAATTTTTATTTTTTTTAATTTTATTATTATGATGTCATTGTTGCCACATGTCAACTCAAATCCAGATACCAAATTCCAAAGTTCACATCATCTTCTATCCACCAATAAGTTGTTTACAAAATAGTTTTTTAACAAAATTAAAAAAAATATTTTACAAATCCCTAAGTTATACTTTACAAAACAGATTTTAATTATTTTGATAGAGAGTAACTAATACAAAGTCAAAAGAGTTTGACTTGCAGCCGATTACAATACACCCTGCCTACGGCAGGTATAAAAAGTTAAAAGTTGTTTTTATTAAATTTATGTCACCCTTATTTCATCATAGTTGTTATCTACATTATGGATACCTTGATACCTTTATGTCATAACAATAAAAAAAATATTAAAATATTAAGTTTGAGTTACTTTATTTTTTATCTATTCTTTTTTATTATTTAAAAACATGTTTTATTTTCAAAAAAACTTTCCAAAATATTTTCATAATAACAATCACTTCATAAGAGGATCAAAAATCTTAATGTTATCCGTTGTTTTTTTTCTTGACCATGAAAAACTCTCCATGCCATACATAACATAGATACCAAAATCTTATGTCTCCTTTTCGGCGTACAGATAATCAAATTAGAAGTCTCTTTTTCACCGTACACAGAATCAAATTAGAAGTCTTAACTCTTCCCCCAATAATCAAAGTGCAAGACAACACAATAAAAGGTCAAAGACTAACTAAACAAACTATACGAGTTAAGGAAACAACAAAAACATGTTAAGAATTTCGAAATACATTAAAGTAGGTGTATGAAGGTGAACGTAGTTTGACATTAAGTTGAAATATGAACGGACAATCAAGCATTAATAAGTAGTGGGGATTAAGCCCCAAGGATTAGCTCAATTGGTAAGACGTGCGTACATTCTCTCGGTTCGGGGGGAGGTCACGGGTTCGAGCATTGAGTCCTCTAGGGTTAGGCCTTCTACTAGGATGGTCGGCAGTTTACCACCTCTACCATCCACGAATGTGAGGAAGTATTGCTGGGTTTCCTGTGGATCTTTCCATCTGGAAAAAAAAAAAGAAAAAAAGTAGTGGGGATTAATCATTAAGAGTATATTAATTATTTTGAAGAATAATTAGTAGGTTATGAGTATAGAAGATGAAAGTTATTTTTTCTTAAAATGTCTTGTGTATATTTATAATAGTTTCATAATCTTTGTCTACCATGGGTATAAATTATGATTATCAAATTCAAGAAGGACACTTATGCTAATTTTGTTTGTGACAATAACAACTTTGAGGAAGTGTCTTCTTACCTAGGAATTGATATTCATCACAAGCTCAACTGGAATTATAGCATTAAGAAAAGGATTAATAGAGGGTGGAAAGCTTATTTTGGTCTTGAAAATAATTGTAAAGAAGCAATCCTTGTGGCGTGGGATAAACTTGAAGCTCCTCTTTGAAACTTTAGTTAGTCATGTTATCTTGTATGGGTGTGAGGTTTGGGGATGTAACATCTCCAGAGAATCCTGGAGAAAGATTGAGCAAATCCAAAAGCGTTTTATAACTTACAATCTCAAAATTAAAAGCAATACACCCTACCCTATTCTCCTTATAGAAGTGGGCCTTTCCCCTATTGAAAGCCTAGCTATGATTAGGCTCATGTTATACAAGCACAAAATCAATAACATGGGAGACCATAGACTTCCTAAACTAGCTTTAAAGTCCAGCCAAAACCACCTAAGGCTCAAGCGAGGTTGGTATAAAGATATCAGGGCTTGGTTAAACCATCGGGAGATCGACAAAATGTTGCATTGCAAAATATAAATAACATTAAAAATATTGTCACTTTTAAGTTTAAGCAGAAAATGTGGTGTGAGAAAGATTTAAAGGATAAAATAAAACTAAGGTATTATAAGGAGGTCATCAACCCTACTCTAGAAGATCAAAAGTATCTCTCGGTTTTAACTAGTTCAAAGAAAAAAATTAATATAGTCAAGATAAGAACTAACTCTCATGAACTTCATAGTGAAACTGGTCATTAGGGAGTTCCTAAAACACCATGGGTAAAAAGGATCTTCCATCTCTGTGAGAATATGAACATTGAGGGTGAAAAACACTTCCTCTTAGAATGCCCTGCTTACACCCACATTAGATCTCAGTTTCATAATCTTTGTTGTAATCTCGACCTTCCTAGCCTTTTAACTTGTCAAAATTATAGTGAGCTCAATACGCTTCTCTCCAAGCTCTTTGAGCATGGAAATACAATTTTAAAACAAACTAAATAATTCGTTTCTTTGGGTCCTATAGACCAAAGTTTGGTCTGAGTGGACGTTAACCACCACCACCACCATCATCATAAACCTTCCTAATTTTCTAACATATCAAACTCTATCTACTTAAAAATACTTTTTTCTAAGCTTTTTGAACATAAAAATAAAATTTACAACAATCTAAATAATTCATTTCTCTTCTCTTAAAATTTAAATTAATGACATGCTTAAATTATAAAAAATGATATATGATATGTGGACATTTGTCATTATTAAATAGTCAAATAATAAAGACAAATTACTCTTTAACCACTTCTTTTTTCTTTAATAAAATTTTTTAATTTTAATATTATATTTTTTGTTATTATCAATCATATAAAAAATCATTACAAATTTTACAATTAATTAAAATTCTGACTACTCACGAGTCACAATTACTTAATTTAAACCTATATTTTTATTTGAAAATAAATGTATCATATTTATTAATAAATTAAATTAATATACATTTTGACAAAAAAACAAAAACCTATAACATATAATTATAATATTAAGAGGGCAATAATATTTAACATCAAGGCTTCAAAAATATATTTAGCTTGATGGATAATGATTTATGAATCATAATTATTTTTTTTAAATTTATTTAATTTCTTTCTATAAATGAATAACTATTTATTTTTAAATTTATAAAATTTAAATATATAGAACTATATTTAAGTGATAACTCATTTAAAATAAGCATAAGCCATGTGCTCATATCAATTGTTTTATTTCAACATAAAAAAATGACCATCATATTCAAATCTAATATTGTGGAGTTGGAATGGTTATAGTTGTAAACAGATTTCAATAATTTATGAATGGTTTGTGGGTGGATTGTTAACTAATTGGTTTGCAATAAAGACGAGACTTCGAAAGGATTTAAAAATAAACAAAATTAATGTGGATTGGGTTTCGGTTGATCGACAACCTAGTGTACAGGTTTCCTTATTGGATCAATGGAGTTCTAAAAACACTTATGGTCATAAAGAAGGATACATACATTTTGAAGCCAATATGAAGCAAAAGGTAACGGTTTTATATGAAGCAAAAGGTAACGAAATCAGAAATCTTGAACATTGTATATAGTTTTGATTTAAAATTTTGAATAATAAATTATGGTTTTTTAATGAACTTTTTCGTAAAAATCTAGTAAAAGTTTTTTTTGGTTAAATGTAAATTTGAAAAAGTCTTAATTATACGTATAAATAAATTCAGCACCCTCAAATGTTTTTATAACAATTATATTATGAAATTTTCACAAACTATTTTTTTTTAATTTCCAACAAAAATCTAAGCAAAACGAACAAAAATATATATTTACAAAATCCAAAAAATACTATAAATAAATTATTTTTTTATTAATAAAAAATATAATAGTATTATATTTATATTTTCATACATTTTAAATATTTTTGAGAAAATAAAACAACACACTTCTATTCAAAAAGTAGAACACAGTTGTCAAGGTATTAGTTTACATTTTTCTTTTTCTCAAAGCAAAGGAAACCAACGGACAACCAAAGAAAGAATATGGCAACTTTGCATCGAATGAACAGCACCCAGATCCTCACCGTTGAACACGAAAACGAATAAAACGCTACTCATATTTAGATCTATGCAAAATGGATAGTTCTCCAGGTGAGCCGTCGAATTTAATGGAGAGTTCGACGATGAGGCGTTGAATTTGAAGTATTATTTAATTCTCCCGTATATCGCTGTGTGAGATCTGTTTTCAGGTACTCGTGGGCGGCCTGGTTCTCTCCATTACCCTCCTCATTCCCTACCTTAGACTGAGATTCTCTAAAAATGAAAATGAAGACTGTCTTCCTCCTGTTTCTTCTGTTATTGTATTTAGCATTTGCTGATTCAGAATGCCCAATGGATCTCCACTATGTCCTTCAATGGCGGTGGGACAAGTCTTCCTTTGAATCTCACATTAGCAGCAGCAGTGGTAGCCCATGCTGCCAGACATTTCTTGACTTGTTTGGAGTGGGATTAGCTCAGTACTTGAGAGATGCATCCATGTTTGAGCTTCCCAGTAATGCCTCTGTCGTCGCCTGTCTCAAGCTATTTCAGCAGCAGCTCGACTCTCTGGGTCTCTCGCACGACTTGGTATCAATCTGTTTGGAGATTAGTATGTCTGGGTTTGTATCGAACCCTCTCCTCTGCGCGGGCATACAAACCAAGCAGGACTGGATTAGCAAACTTGGGACTACTTCCCTGGACTCAGCTTGCAAAGGAGACCTCTCAGATCTGGCTGCTTGTCACGCATGCAAGGACAGCGGAGACCTTGCTCAAAAGAAGCTGGTGGACTTGTACAAAAAGAAGCTGGTTTCATTTTCTTTTGAAGGAAACAATCTTGCACCTAACATAGAATTAAGAAAAAATATAAATATTAGTGAATAATATGTTATACTATTTACTCTAGAACTTCATGAAGTTCATGCCAACCATTTAAAAATGACTTTGTAGTGGTTAAGTCTTTCAAAGACATACATAACACTTAAAACTTATCATTTTCTTTTGAAGGAAACAATCTTGCACCTAACATAGAATTAAGAAAAAATATAAATATTAGTGAATAATATGTTATACTATTTACTCTAGAACTTCAAGAAGTTCATGCCAACCATTTAAGAATGACTTTGTAGTCCAAACAACTAGTAATGAAAACAATCATATGGTTCCATAAATATACTTTAAATATTTCATAATTAGAACTTTAACTATATATTCATATGGTTTTAAGAAATTCATTGAAGATACTCTAATTTGAGTATATAAGTGTTTTAATGGTAAAAAAATTATTAATAAGGTTTTGATATCCAAATTTCAAATTGGTTCTCATGCCTTTCATAAAAGTTATAATTATTGTTTCAAGTTATTGTAATATGTCATTTTATTATTATATTTATGATTAATTATTATAATAGAAGCTAGATTCATAATTTTTATTATAAAGAGTGAGTTTTAATAATACAAATATATAATCAAGTTTCTACTTTAGTTAGTATATATAATATTTATAAAATATTATTTGGATAAATATTTACAAGTAGTTCGTTACATGATAAAGATAGTTAACTTTTCTAAAAACAATCAATTAAAAAATACATTTAGCAAACCTACTTTTGTCAATGCTAAAACCAATTATTTAAAAAGGTCTTTTAAATATGTTTTACCATTAATATAATGTTTATTTATTAAAATGTGAGAATTAGCATCTTTTCCATTAAAACGCGGTTCAGAGGTTTCGATCGGCAAGCCCTAGATATGTGTCTTCTATATAACCTGGAGGCACCAATGCTCCGTGCGGCTAGACATAGCCAGTCTTGAGGGCAAAGAAATGGTCAGCATTTGGCATTCAAGATATTCAGGACTACATTAATAAATATCAATTTGACAGAACACCAAAGAAGACAAAGATCCAACTCGTAAATTGTGGCTGAATCCGCTTGCCTGGCCTCGATATGAATGGCAGAGGACAATTGTGCACAAGAACAAGACGTAGGAATGCCAGGACAAACGCAGATTGCACATCAACTTACTGTAACCACAAAGTCCACAATGCTTGGGAAGTAGTGGTTGTTAGGTCCGCATTGCGACGAAAGGAACAGAACGGAAAGCCAAGCATCACCATCGATCGGTGAGCAGAGCAGAATTAGCACGACAGAAACTCCTCTGCAAGCCAAGCAAATTAGTAGGTGATTCTCTGGAGCTCTCTTCCCAGCCAAAAATTTGCATGGATTGCTTGTCCTAGTGTGGGACCGCAGGAGACTTTGTCAATCATAATTCATAATTCCTATTCCGATCTTTACTCCGCACCAAATCATCTTCAGTCCCAACTCCATGAAACATTTGATTATGCAAATTTCGCTAAATTTGCAAGAGGCGTGTAGAAGTGAAACTGCTGGCCGAAACTCCACGACGGATCATTTTATCTCAATCCTCCATTCTTACACGTCGCTGACCACGAGCGCAAACCCTAAATAAAACACGATTGCTTGCTTGGCACGGTCGCATTCTGTTTTTGTTACAAACCCTAAGGGTTATAATTTGACTCGTTAAGTACTCGATTAAACCCCATGTGTCCTAATTTGGCCGGTTGCGTCCTTGTTCCTTTTCTTCTTGAACCCTAGCAGGCTAGGCTCTTTCTTTAGAGCATTCTCTGGCTGGCTAGTTAACCCTAAAATGTGCACAAAAGCTAAATACCGTGTCATGAAATTTCTAGAGAAGTAGGTCAACAGAACAATTTCTTGCATTCCACGCACACGTGTCATATTCGTATTCAGATCCAATTAATTAAAGAGTCTTAGCTTTTACATTCTTGTCGGTTAATTTAGTCGGTAGCTGTTTCCTTAGCCAATAATTAACGTTTTCCCCGATGTTACATGGCAACTTACATATTCGGTTGTGCCAAACCTTGGCCCTGCGACAAGTTGTTTTTTCGACATCCAAACAAATTCAAGTAACGGAATCTACTGGTATGTGCCATGCGCTTCCCGTGTTTGCTTGATGATGAGGAACTAACAATTCCATAAAGTTGTCGCTGTTTCAATATCTCTGGGAGAACCAGATCAACATCTGCTAATTCCATCAGTTACGATTCACAGCCATGCCATCCCTGGAAGAGCTCATTCCCTCAAAAGAAGACAGAGATTTTCAACCCTGTAAGTTTTGTGTAGAATTTGGGTGAAAAAATATGAACTAGAATCACAGAAAAATGTTGAAAGGTCAAATCGTAAAATGGCGACTGTGTTCAAGAAGCCTTGAATTCTGTTGATTTCCTATTTATGCTAGTCTATAAAAAAAACTTGCATATTTGTATAACATTATAAATTTATAATAAATTATAAATAAACTATTTTCACAACAATGATATTAATTTATAGTCTTATAAGCTATTATTTCTCATTTCCTATTTATGCTAGTCTATAAAGAAACTTGCATATTTTTATAACATAAGTCAAGAATATTACTAGAAGTATGTAAGGAAGCTTGAATATGCTTGTTTTATGCTACATTGCAATAACCTATATCGAATTTAAATGGACATTTTTTAATTCATTTTTGTTTTAATTTCTTTCAAATTGTAATTATATTTGTTTTATCATATATTTTTATAGCAAAATTATCCTATTGCTATATATTTTCAATCTCTTCTTAGGAGGCAGGTACTAAGCAACTTTGTTGCTTATTCCACTTGTTAATTTTTAAAACTTTGAACTTTCAAGTTTAAAAGAAGTGTTTTTAAAATAAATCTTACACCTTAATGTTATATTATAATTTATTTTTTCTAATATATTTGATAAACTTATTTTCAGTTTAGATTTATTCATTTGGAATATATTAAATTTAATGATAAAATAATATTTTAAATTTAAATTTTTGTATTTAGAATATTTCAATTCAAAATAGATTTAAATTATATAGAAAGAGGATTGATTAATGTCAACAAAAATTGTTTTAGATTTTTGATATAAAATTTGTTTATAATGTTATTAGACTTTTTTTTATGTGTTTAAAAAAATTATTACTTTATTAATATAAAATTTAATATTATTATATTTTTAATTATAAAAAAATTAATTAAATAGATTATAAATATGGAGTTAATATTACAAGTTTTTCACAACAATATTATCTTATTTTTTTTTCTATATACGATGACAATGATTAACCTTCACTGAGACCAACTTTGATTTAAAGAGACCTTAAGAAGGATAATACTTGGTTTACTTTAAAATCTTGTTCATGTTTGCCAAAAACTTTCTCAAGCTCATTGTAATATTGGCAAGTTAGAAAGCTATAAAGGTCTGAATTGTAACAAATACTCTGAAACTGAGATCTAATGTGGGTGTAAGCAAGGCACTATAAGAGAAAGTGATTTTCATCCTCAATGCTCTCATAGACCCACACAGATGGAAAACCCTTTTGGCCCATGGAGTTTTACTAATATACCAACCCCCTGAAATTAGCTATGGAGTTCATGAGAGTTAGTTCTAATCCTGGCTATATTAATTTTCTTGGGTGAGCTAGTTACTAGCTAAAGATAGGATCTTCCAAGTTAGGAGTAATGAACTCCTTATAATATCTTAATTTTCTCTTAAGTGCTAAATTTTCCTCACACCCTAATTTCTCTTTAAACTTAGAAATAATAATCTTTTTGGCATTATCAATGTCTACAAAATGTGGTTTTCATTAATGTCTTAATGGCTTAACCAAGCTTAGTTATAATTACACCAACACCACTTAAAACTTAGTTAATTTTAACTTAAATTTAAAATAATTATAAAAATATTAAATTAAAAAATATTGACACACTTTTTGAAAATTCAAATTCAACCTAAATTGTTAATTAAAAAGCCATGTTTAGAAAACATATATTTTAAAAAATTACTTAATTATTTTTAAACCTATATTATATACATAAATATTTGAAATATTATTAAGTCGAGGCATATGAAAAGTTATTTTAAAAACTTTTAATGTTGTACTTGTTTTTATTATAAACATAATAAATGTTTTTTGTAATATAATTTGAAATTATTATTTTTGAAGTTCAATTTTTATAATGTTATTTTTTATTAGAAATTTTAAAAAAATTCAACAATCATTTTAATTTAAAAAAAAAAACTATATATTAATTTATATTTATTATTAATTATAAAAGTTCTAACCATATATTATAACTCAAACTCTAAGATTATAAGAGTATGAAGATATCCAAATATTAAATATTGAAAAATTTAGTTAGTATTATTATTACATTATTTGAAAATATAAAGAAAAATTTTAAATATAATAATTATCTATTTATTATACCTGCCTCCGGCTGGTATATTGTAATAGTTCGATTTCAAAGCACGTTGACTTTTGCTATTAGTTGGTGCATATCGGTGCATGTTTAAAGGATTAAAATCTCTATTCCAAAGTTTGACTTTGTAACATGAAAAATATCAATTTTTAAATTTATTAAAATCGTATTTATTTGTGTTGCTATTGGTTAAGCAGGGATGATGTCATCCTCGAAGTTTGCTATCTGGATTTGGGTCGACACGTAGTAACAATGACATCATATATAACTTTTTTCACCTACCCGCGGATATCCCGTAAAACTAATGTTTTCCACCACTGGTGACTCTGTTGTTCATAGATGTACCCGTCAGGTTACAGAGCTCGTCTGCGTCCTCCGCCGCTTCAATGGCCTCGTGAGCACCCTCAAACAGTCAATATAAGAATCTGAAGATCTATAATATTTAACCGCTTTCATCCAATATATATTATTTATATCCAACCTTGAGAGATCGCTGGAATCATCTTCTTCATCTTCAGACAATCTGACATCTGGTACAGAGTCTGATCCCCCAATCTCAACAAGTTAACATCGGATTTCATTTACACAATTTGCTCTTACCAGTTTTAAATTCAAGTCTGCAGGGTAGTTTGGTGGGTTTTATCCCAAAATAAAAGATCGTTATTACTCTTACGAGATCTTTCTCTGGAGGAGGGAGATAAGCTGAATTCCTTTGCCTTTCTTTTGGCTCGAAGTTGCCTGCGTGACTGTGGCTGTGGCTTGGTTACTGAATCATGACAGGGGACTGTTCTAGATGACCGCCTCTTGCTCTCTGCACAAAAACAAACACTAGTCATAATTCTGGAAACCTCGAACTCGAAATCTCTTACATGGATATGGATCCTTTAAACAAAAGACCAAAGCGAGGTTTAAGGTAAATCATAAAACACTCATTTATTCATTCTTTCCAACAGGCTCTTAACATTAGTCGCAATTCTGCGTTGTCCATCAGCTGATCTTTAATTAGTTAACCTCTTTCAATAAATAGCTGCAATTCTTCTTTCACTGGAAGTACAATAGCGGTCCGATCTGTGGTCTCCTCCTCGCCGCTGATATGGTCCATTTCCGAAAGATGGACAATGTTAAAGAACTCTCAAGACTCTCAGCTGCAGTCGAAAGAATATCTAACATCCTTTGCCAAATTTAAGTACAAAAATTTCCAAGAAAATATTTGCAATTCCCGGAAAATATGTAAACAAACTCCTTTCGAAGTTTCAGGAAATTTCAAGCTCTCGACGACAAACTCTGTATACCGAAAAAATTGCCAAAAATAATTAAATCCATCAGTGGAACATAAAATGTTCGAAAATTCTCGACACCCTATGATGATTTCATCTCTCTATTTGTTGCTGGAACATTTCTATGATTCAAAATTTAAACTAGCATAATGTAGCTAAGGATACAGAGGATCCCTCATCTAATCTGTGCCATGCATTGTCTCTTCATCGAACTCCGCTTTCATCCTCTCATGGAATCAAATGGTAGACCTAAGTCTGTCAAATAACAGATTCTCGGGCCCTATTCCTAGAGAGCTAGGGGAGCTGCCAGTTCTTACATATCTCGATC
>LPNX011175691.1:366535-404885 GCA_001517045.1 Pseudotsuga menziesii
TTAGATTTTGTTATTATAATAATGATAATAATTAATATTTATGCCTATAAAATATTAATAAAAGAGACATTTTTTATTTAAATTGTTATAAAATTTTATTTTTATGATTAAACATAATAATAGATTTAAAACAAAATACATCACCATAACTAACATCATAAAAATTAAAATTATAACTGATATTAAAAAGCTAAAATTAATCATAACATTCATAAACTCTGAAAATGACTTTTTCTATATTAATTTCTCAGAATTTATTTTAAAATTTTCATTATAATATGTTTTAATTTTTATTTAACCATTAAAAAAATTACTAGAAGTAACTTTTCCGTAATGTTCTCATTATATTCATTTTGATATTATTCCGTTTATTTTAATTTATAATATGTTTATAGTAGCTATATATAAACTGCATAAACACGCCAATATCAGATTCCATTGCATTGATAAAAAAAATATAAAAATACACCATCGTTTTCCTGGACTCCGGATAAAGAAAGAAAAGAACGGAGTAAAGCTCTGTCCCTCTCATTTCACGTCACAGTTTCTGCTATTAATGGAAAACAGCGTGACAGTTAAAACTCCATTATTTTAATTAGGATTGACCTAGAAGCTTAACCTAATATGTAGGGCCCAGGGGGAGAACTTGGGTATTAACTCAACCATAAAACGTTCACAAACAAACAAAGCATGATCAATTCTCATGACTGTAAAATGAGAAAATGACAGCTGCCCCAAACAATCTCGACAAAAGAACGTCTCTAATCAAATCTCATGACTGTAAAATGTAAGACAAGACAAAATTACAGCTGCCCCAAACAATTTCGACAAAAGAACGTCTCTAATCAAATCTCATGACTGTAAAATGTAAGACAAGACAAAATTACAGCTGCCCCAAACAATTTCGACAAAAGAACGTCTCTATCTTTAGAGGCAGATAATAACGACAAAGCTGGCAGGGCGGAATACGACAAATCTTTTTTGGAAGTTTGTAGAGTACATCGGTAATTCTTTCTTTACCAAAATATCTGATCTGATTACAGTCCCCGCAGGAAACCATAGTTTGAAGCAGTGTCCAGAATCAATTGTTTCAATCCCTCTGCTTCTTCTATCTCTTTTGTGATCTGCACCCACTTTCCGAAAAACTACATTTAAAGAAAAGAAGACCTAACCCTTTTGATCGATCAAGTTTAAAAACTATTCAGATTTGATTGCATACCTCTGCAATCACAGTATTGACAATGTGTCCATCTAAGGAGATGATCTTTGAACTTCTAATCTCCAATATTTGAATAGACTCTAGGGCCTTCATCAACTGTGATAATAGGTAGCGCTGCTTCAAGCAATACAGTGTGATACGAAATCTTGTACCATCTATCTTGCAAACATCAACCTGAACTCCCAGATGATCAAAACCCAGCAGCCAAAAAAATGCAATAATATTTTTTGCAGTCCTTTCAAATGACAGGTTAACCTAAAGAAAAATCAATTGTGATTTAATCTGCTAAACAAGTGGTAATTGCTTACTTGAAGAACAGTTTGACCTGCATGTTCACTTCCGGGCGTTGCCATTATAGGAGCTTGGATGGGGATTTCTGCATTCATACTATGATCTTCAATCATTTCGGCAACGGATAAGTCCTCATGAGATATAACGGGCAAAGAGCAGTCGCTTTGATTGTTGGATTGAAGAGCTGCAATCTCAGTCTGAATCTCTTTAACTTGATTTTCCAAATGCTGTATATATGTAATTGCGTCCTTCACAACAGATGCCTTGTCCATCTGCTCATAGCTAAATAGCTTAATTTATTAATCATCTTTAAATGCTGCTTTATAAGAGCTTTTTAATTGGTCAGACATTGAATGGGACTATGAAATGAGGACAGCATTTTCCATTAAATCAAAGGAATACAAATCTAAGTTTGTCGTGTCACTCCATGAATGCGATATTCTCAGTGGAATTTTGATTGCTTTCTTTTACAACATGGCTGACAAAATCTCACGGCCATGACCCACTTTCAACAATCCGATTCATATGAATCATTGAGGCTCACTAAAAAGAATATATCTGCCTGAAAAGCAAGATAGAGTAGAAACAACTAGATTCTATTTGTTCTGTAACGTTTTATGGAGGTATACATTTTACTGTATTCTTATTATAAATTGTATTTGTTCTGGATGTATACATTTTACTGTATTCTTATTATAAATTGGTTGCATTTTAAATATGGCATAGTTATAAGTAAATAGTTAAGTATATGAAATAACAAAAACAAATTGTTATTAGTTTTTTTAACTATTTTGTTACCTAAATTTTTTTAAATCTTAATCAAAATACATTTAAACATAACAATATGTCATAACTATAAAATAAATTACACGTTGATTATTCTTCTTAATCTAAAATAATATCTCACATTTTTATTTGATTTACAGTTCTAATTGTTGTATAATGTTCTATGACATTATACATTTCACTGTACCGTTAGTAGGTTTCTGGCAGCAAATAAGTGGTATAGAAACTTACCTTGGTGATGAAGGGGACAAGTGAACGCAAATTATAAAGCCAGTGATTTAGCTTTCCACGTCGCTTCCTCTCCAATATTATATTTTTGTTTGCAGCAGAACTCCCAGATTTGCAAGATTTGATGTCTCCGTTGCTGTGATGATTACTGCCTTCAGAATAGGCATTGCCTCGTTGACTGTGATTTTGAAGGTCGCATTTATTTTCAGGACAAGAAGCAGATTCTATCTATTGTCCATCAAATTCACGAGATGAAAGAGCGCCCAGATGATCAGGCAATGCATTAATATTTTGATTGTGAGAAACCTCAAGACATGTTGAAAAAATGGCGTATTCCTCTTCGTCTTTCCACCATTGATCTTGTAACTGATCATCCATGGAAACAGTAGCATTAATATACCTCTCTGCATGTTGTTCCACTGCATAAACATTAACACAATTAATAGAAATAATATCCCCTCCGTTGTATTGTGAATCAATCGTTGTACTCCATGGATTGGGCATGGAAGCTAGTGAAAACAGGCAGGACCAGTGATATAATTTTTATTTTTTTAATTTTATTATTATGATGTCATGTTGCCACATGTCAACTCAAATCCAGATACCAAATTCCAAAGTTTACATCATCTTCTATCCACCAATCAGCTGTTTACAAAAATAGGTTTTTAACAAAATTAAAAAAAATATTTTACAAATCCCTAAGTCATACTTTGCAAAATAGATTTTAATTCTTTATAACTGCCTCAAAAGACACCAACTAATACAAAAGTCAAAAGAGTTTGACTTGCAATCGATTACAATATACCTGCTGAGGCAAGTATAATAAGTTAATATACTTTTCAATAACATCTAATTTTTTTATATTATTATGTTTTCCACAAGAGGATATATATAAATAGCGAAGGTGTATTAATCATTTTTTCAGAGGAAAAAATACCAGTCTTTGTTATTCAATTGAATCAAAAGACATCATTTACAATACAATATGATGACTAATCATTTTTTCAGAGGAAAAAATACCAGTCTTTGTTATTCAATTGAATCAAAAGACATCATTTACAATACAATATGATGACTGATAAAACAGATCCGTCTCATGCACGAGAAAATGTCCAGAACAGAGCAACAAAACAAGATAAAGTCTGATCTTTGCAGACTTTCCTCATCATCCCTGAATAATCAGGTCAGAAATGCTGATATAAATCTGGAGTGAACTTTAACCATACATTTCAGAGCAAATACATGCTGGCAGAGAAGATTCAAACAGAACATCCAGGGGTACATCATCAACAGCAAAAATCATAGGCTGAAAAATAAAGTATCAGCAACAACTAAAATAGAGCAAGATTGCCTTGGTTAATAACCAAACCATCCAATGTTTCTGAATAAGAAACAAAACCCATATCCAATTGCAAAGCTCTTTTTGAAAGTTCATCTGCCAGCGAATTATGCTCACGAAAAGTGTGTTTAAAGATCACCAGAGGGGCCACATGAATCATATATCTAATATCGGAACACCAATGCATCAGAGATGGAACATCAAGTGCAGAAAATCTGTTGAGCCAAGAAATAATGACCAAATAATCACCAAAAATCAACTGTAAGGGAATTCCCATCAATAATCCGGCTCTAAGAAGAGCCCAAACAGCCAATAATTCCGCTTTGGTATTTGTGATACTCCCGCATCCCATAGAAACACTGAAGAAATGGGAATCATTAATAAATATCACAAAACCTGCACCTCCAAGATTTTTCGTAGCAGCTCCATCAAAGTATCCACAAGGTAAGCTTTTTAATGGAGCAAGACCAGGATTACGGGATTTATGAAGAGTAATCGAAACAGGGAAATAATTAATCAATCCTTCTATCCTGAAAATCAGAGCTGAGAGGGATGGTTTCATATTTTCAAATAGGCAATGATTCCGAAGAAGCCATGTTCCCCATAGAATAAATAACGGAATAAATCTGAAGGAAGCAGATCGCGTTGTAGAGTTGAACCATTGCTCCAAAAAGGAGTGAAGAGTGATGAAAACTGGGAAGGAGCACTTGTATTTTGCCGCAAAATAATTGAAAACATTGGCAGAGAATGGACAGCAGAAAAATAAATGATGAATATCTTCCACATTATCCTCACAAAGCACACATCTACTGGGTCCCATAAATCCTCTGCTTTGTAATTGATCCCAGGTTAATATCTTTCCCTTAAGAATCAACCAAATAAAGCATTTTAATTTTAATGGAATACTCAAAGTCCATAAAATTTTCAGAACTGAATCATTAATCTCTGAACAAATATCAGAGAGAATACATTTATATCCTTCAGCAGCGATAAGAGGACCTGTATAATTGAAATGAGACCAAGATATGGTATCAATTTGATTATTGAGACGAATGAGGCCATATTCCAAACCTCTAAAATAATTGTCCCAAGCTATTTTCCATTCACTGGAGAGGTCAAGTTCCTCAGATGAGAACCAATAACCAGAAGCAGAGAAAGTTTGATTACGAGCTTGGGCCAAAGAAGTAATACCATAGTCTTCTAAGTAATCCCTTAAATCTCTTGGCAGAACAAAAGAAGATCCCATACCTATGAAAGGATCAGCACCCAAACTGATGGACTCTCCATTCCCAACTTTCCAAATGATGCCTCTGCCAATCCAGGAGATGGTGTAAATGAAACCCCTCCAAATTATTGAGGCATTGCTAGTAATGAAATTATTATCCTTGAGCCAAATATGGAGAGGTTTATTTTTCATATATTTAACAGCAATCAGAAGATTCCAAATACCTTTGTTGTTTAAAACTAACCAAAAGCTTTTCATTCTTAATGAAAGATTGAAGTTGGGAAGATGTTTAATTATCCAGCCACCATGTGATGTGGGACGAGCCAAAAGGTGCCAATCCACAAGATGGAATTTTTTAGTCTTTGAAGAAGAGCCCCAGAGAAATGAAAAAATCAATTTTCTGAGCTTGTCTAATATAGAAGTTGGAATCGGAACCAACGCCATCCAATAAACTGGCATGCTAGATAGAACAGATTGAATGAGGACAAGTCTGCCACCTAAAGACAGGAATCTATTTGTCCAGTGAGAAATTTTCTTTTCAAATTTTGTAACCAGCCAGAGCCAATCCTTAATCAAGTAACCTGAAGGTTTAAGAAAATAGCCAAGATAGCCAAACCCTTTTCGAATATCATCCACTCTGAACGGGAGAATATCTGTGATTCTATGGAGTGAATCCATACTCAGATCATTTTGTAGAAAACTTGATTTGTTAGTATTAATACTCATACCTGAATCCTCACAGAATATATCCAGAATGGTTTTGAAGGCAACCCATTCCTCAACAGAACCCAAGCCAAATAGGATCACATCATCCACAAAAAGTAAATGTGTAAGGGAAAGCAGATGTGAAATTTTAATTCCTTTGATCTTACCATTGCGTTTAGCTTCCTCAATCAATAGACTAAGCCCCTCTATGACCAGAATGAATAAGAGGGGGGAAAGAGGGCACCCCTGCCTGATTCCCCGAGAGGCAAAAAAAAAAAGGAAGATGGAGAACCATTTACCAGCACAGCAAAGTTGGCTGAAGAAACACATCACATAATCCAGTTAACCCCAACAAGAGGAATCCCAATTTGAATGAGAAGGAGACGGATGAAAGTCCAGTTCACTCTGTCAAAAGCTTTAGATAAGTCCAATTTAAGAATAAGAGCACACCTTTTTCTGGAATGGACAGTATGGAGCACCTCTTGAGAAATAGCTATGGGATCTAGGATTTGGCGATTCTTTAAAAAACCAAATTGTTGAGGAGAAATAGCTTCATCAAGGAATGGCTTAAGCCTCATAGCCGCAACTTTAGAAATGATCTTATAGCAGAGATTACATAAGGAAATGGGGCGAAAGTCAGCAAAGGAGACAGGCATATCTATCTTTGGAATAAGAGTTAGGAAAGTGGAGTTGAGAGCCTGAGACACTCTGCCAGTAATTCTGGAAGCTTCCACCAAGTTAACAAGAAGAGGACCCAAAAGATCAAGGAAAGTCAGATAAAATTCAATCGACCAACCATCTGGGCTAGGAGCCTTATCTTTTTTAAAGAGTTTTAAAGCCTTTTCAACTTCCAAGCTAGTTACAGGTCTAGTAAAGGATGATATCTGATCGGGGCTGATAAAAGAAGGAAAGAGACGGATAACCTTGAGTTGAGCTTCCAGATTAGTCAAATGATCATCTTCAAATAAAGTCTTGAAATGTTGAATGCCAAGATCTTTAAGGCTTTTGTCATCCGAGATCCAATTCCCCGATTCATCTTGAAGACTCCAAATAGCATTATGATTTTTGCGGGATGAAGCAACAGCATGGAAATACTTAGTATTAGCATCCCCTTTTTGTGCCCAAGTAATTCTGCTTTGAATTCTGGCAGAATTAATTTCATGATCAATCAGCTTTTGAAGATCCTTTTAAGAGAATTCATTTTTTGTTGCTGCTCTTGATTTAATATTGTTGAAGGAGAAGAATGGAGGATAGAACTTATTTCCTTTTCCAATGCAGCAGAATGGTCTTTCATCTTTAAAGTTTCTAATTTAGTCCAAGATTTAACCTTCTCCTTTAGAGTTTTTAATCTGATATAGAGATCTTGCATAGCATCCAAAGAGGGGTTTTGAGGAATACGGGGCCATTCAAAACAGACCATTTGAATAAAATCCTCATTGTCTAACCAAGATTGATTAAATTTAAAAGGATAGGTACAATGACTATGATGATCAATCCATTCAAGAATCACAGGGAAATGATCAGAAATCCCACATCTGTGTGCCCAAACTCTATACCTTTGAAGCGAGTTGACGATTTGATCTGATAATAAAAACAATCCAATCTTTTAGAAATACCATCTTCCCCCATCTTTCCATTCCTCCAGGTAGGACCAGCACAGGAAGCCACATCCACTAAATGATGGTCAGAGAAAAGTTTAGAGAAAAAATGGCCCAAAGGGTCAGGATGCGCTTTGGAGCCCCAGATCTCAGAGGAATTCAGAGTCAGATTAAGATCTCCAACTAATATAAGATTAGGAATAGAGAGAAGACCACCCGAAGCCACAGCATTCCAGAAGGAGTCCCGATTGAGGTAAGGACCATAACAGTTTAATATAGAGAGCTTGAGGTGAGATCCCCAGTTTGAAGCATTAAGCAAAATACCAACAGCAGTTTGAAAGGCTTTGCATTTAATAATTTTTGGATTCCATCCAGAAAGAATGCTGCCAGAAAGGCCATTAGATCTCAGGGCACAAAACTCCCAGCCCAGGCAAAGTTTAGAGAAGGCAAATAATGCAGGATAAGAACTAGTCATAGTTTCCTGTAAAAGGACAAGATTAGGAGAAAGAGAGAAAAGCAAATGTCGGAGGCTTTTTTTCTTGGCCAAACCCCCCAGGCCTCGTACATTCAAAGAAAGGATACGCATTAGGAAACCGAAGAATCATGGGTCGAAGCTCTAAGGACCTGAGGAGAAGGAAATGGGATAGAACTCTCAGCAGCTTTTAATCTATCAGAAAGAGGCATGTAGGGAGCCTGAACTGAATCTCATGGAGGAAAACAACCGAACATAATCATGTCTCAATTCGGTTGTTTTCCTGAACAAATATTACATTGTATGGACATGGAGTTCCGAGCTCGGTAGTGGGATGGTTTATAGTTATTGGCTTTTGGGTTTCCCTCGCCGACAACATAGGCTTCTTCTGTGAGGTCCTGTGCTATTAGGGTTAGTCTTTGCCCGCCTCGTCTCTCTCTGCTTGAGTGCCTATGGGCATGTATTGAGGGTTTACCTTGTGATAATGCTATCCATCTTTGACTTGATCTTTGTCTAGGGTTTTTCATTGTTTGTTTACGATTACTGTCTTCTCTGGTTGGTTGCAGTTCGTATTGGACCTTTGTTGATTGGGATTACAACCGACTTTAAAGATTGAGGGGTCTTAATTACATGTCCTCCATTGATTTTAGTTTTCGCTCAGGCGTTGTTTCTTTGGGATTCTTGTCGATTTTCCTATATTTGTTTACCATCACTGCTTTTCTTGGCAGCTGGATTGTATTTGGTATATGGGGTTTCGACTGACAGTCTATTATTTGTGATTGTCCCTTTCTGTGTCGGTTCGATAACTATTTTCTCATTAAGGTTCTGTTTGAGGTATACTAGGCTTCTGTGCTGGTTTGATATCTAATTTTCACGAACTGCTATTGATTAAGGTATTTTGGTATTCTGGATAATGTTTCGGTGAATTTGGAGTTTGACTGTCCATCATTATATGTGGAATATCCTTTTAGAGCCGGTCTTGATTTCTGTGGTTTTCATTTTGGTTATTATTAATTAGCCTGTTCTCTCTGTTGCTTTCTCACCGGGGATCGTTGGCTTTATTTGAGGTATTGATTGGTTTTGGTCTGATTTGGCATACTCGACTGTTCTCGGTGTACCTGGGGATTATCTAATTTCCTCTTCATGTGGCTTGTTCTGTTCTGTGCCGATTTAGATATCTGTGTTATGGCAGCTTGTTTTTTAATATATAGCCATCTCTTTCTATCGTTTAGCTGAATGGGAACCGTTATTTGATAATCTTTATTTGATTGAGTTTCAATTCAGATTTGTGGAATGCTGACAGATTGTTATCTTATATATAGCCTTTCTTTCTTGTGTTTATTTGCCTGGGGACCATTCTTTGATAATCTGTATTTGATTGAGGTTCAGTTCTGATTAGTGGTCTACTTCTGGTAACCTTCTTCCTTGATTCTGATGATGGAGACTCATGATGGGTTCCTGATCCAAGATTGGACCATGGTCTTCCCCGTTTTCAGAGGCGTAGAAAGGCAAAGGCCTACAAAACTTTGGAAGGGAAACTTTGTTATGTGGTTGGAAGGGATATTTATATGGACAGGGTGGATGCCTTGAGCAGTCGTGCCTTAATTGGCAAGCTTGAATATGTTTCCATGGATAAAAAGGACTGGGTTTCATGGGCTGTTGAGTATTGGAAACCATTCCTATCCTATGTTCCAACTATCAGCTTGCTGGTTCGTGTTTGGATTGTATTCGTCTTTTTAGAGGAAGAGCATGCTACTGAGGTTCTCAGCCGCTTATGGAGAGTGGGAAATGGATCATTAGTGCTTGATCGTTGGCATGTTCACTTTGATCCTGTGAGAGAAAGAGTGAAAAAACGCCATCTGTGGGCTATTCTCCCAGGGCTTCCTTTCCCGCTCTGGAACCGAGCGCTACTGGAAAACTACCGAGGAAAACAACCGAACATAATTTGTTGGTGTGTCTGCAGGGAGATCGACAGCGAAACAGTGAGAGACTGCCATTTTTTTGTTTTTATTTTTTAAATTGACTTTTTGGGGGCTCTTTCCCAACTTTGTCTTTCCATTCTCATTTTAAGTTAAACAATATTTGGAATAAAAAGGGCCTTGCAAAAAATTCTTCAAGGGTTGACATCATTACAGATCTATATTTTTCTCTGCCTGCCCTTTCTTTGATATTTATGATTTTCATGGTGTTTTGACATAGTAAATCAATTTCCCTATGTTGTCGGAATTTATTTTGTGAGCATTAGTGTGATGGTGGCATTTGTTTTTTCTATAAATATGGTGGTTACATTATATGCAACGATTTTTCTACTTTTTATTTTGATATTTTTTTTGTTATCGACATTCACTTTTTAATTGTTGGTCAAAAAATGACCAATGATGGAATTGGATAAAATGTTGCCCCCACAATGCATTGGAGAACTATTACACTAATGGCTAAACATTAATGTTGAAAAAAGATGCCTTTCTGGAACTTATGGAAAAAAATAAGCCCTACGTGAACATTGTATCATTCTACCATGTACAAGATTCATTACTCTTCCGTCAGTGAAGGCCCTGTGAGAGGTTGAACTACTTTTTATGCTTGTGAAGGGAAAATTGAACCTGTTAGAGGTTGTTGATTTTTGTTGAAATGTACTTTGGTTTGAGTTGTGATCCAAAAATACATCGGAGGAATGACAAACTTTGGGATATTAGGTCTTAATAAGTGTGATAGATTAAAAGGAGACTACATTTCCACCCCTTAGAAAGTGCAAGTTGCATATGGTCATGGAGGACATTGATCTTTGGGCCATAATCTAGGGAAAAGTAAAAGTTCTTTTGATCATCAACTATTATTTATGTATGAAGAGAGGGTTTCTAAAGAAAAAAGGATCATTTTGTATGTGCGATATTTACTGTCCCCCCAACCACCCCAAGCATTAAATTCTCTTGGATAAGACTACATTGGGTGGATTAATAAATCAATCCAAGATCCCATCTTTTGTTTCGCATAAAATAATAGGGCAATAAAAAAGGCCACATAAAAGTAAATAATCAAATTATATGCCAACCAATTATTCAAGAAAAAAAAGAAAATAGTGAGGGGATTTAAGTAAAACATAATAAAGGTCGATAGTTGAACTCACTTGTTGTTTATTAGAGAATTGAACTCATATAAATGCAAAAAACAACTCCTTCAACAAGTGTTTCCATTGAAAAAATCTTCTCTTCATAGCTAGCCACAAAGCTAGTGGCAATGTCAAAGACATTGCCACCACATGGCTCTTGTTATTACTTTATTTTAATACATAAAGAAATATTTTCAATCTTTTAATAATAACAATGAAATAAATTTGAATCTTTTTAAATTATATTATATTTTGAATTAAAAATAAATTAGTATTCAATAAGCATCTAATAATATAATCACTATAATCAAACCTTTTTTTTTTATTTTTTTCAAATTTTTTTATAAGAGGGATTTTATTATAGAATAAAATTTAAAATTTTATTTTATAAAAAATAATGATGATTATAAATATATTGAATTTTTGTTTTAGTATAAGATTTAAAATTGTTTTTGATTGGCTAAGAACTCATCTTCTTTGTTGGTAAGGAAACTTGTTAACGCCTTAGACCCATAGGCATCTAGTAGGACGGGAAGGCTACTCTTTTCCAACCACCCATGAGTTATTTTAATTAGTATGGTTTTCCTTCAATAAAAAAGATGTGTCGACAAGTAACAATTGTCCTCAATATTAATTTGACAAATAAATTATGATAATTTTTCTCATCTAAAAAAATCATTAAATGTTGTTTTGGTAGAAGAAAATAACTTATTTATATCCAATATAACTCAAACTATTAAAACATGCATTCATACATTATATGATTATAAAAAAGCAACACAAACTTTTAAGGGAATTTTATTTTGGTTGAGGAAAATTTGTGTATATGTGAGATAACTAAAATTTTTATTTTATTTTTGTAAATAAAAGCATTATATTACATCAAATGGAAGCCATTACAAAGCAGAGATACAAAGCCGGTCTAACAGTCCTCTGGCAGGGAGAAGCCCCACTCAGAGTTGGACATGTGCCATAGAGGCTAGAAAACTAGAAACAAATTGAGATTCTGACTAGCAATGGGCATGCAAGCCCGTCCTTCCAAAACATAGATGCAAAACCCTGAGCCAGGACAGACAGACGCAAAAACCTGGGTTGCAGGAGAAGGCCTATTACAGACCAAACAGACATTGGAAAAAACTTAAAAGACTTGGTAGACCAAATTACCGAGCTTCAAAATAGACAGTATACCCAGACAATCACTCCTTCTTCTGAAAGGCCGAAAGCAAACATGACATGAGTGGATGAGCCGGAGCCAAAGTCACACCAGGGGGTTCCTGAACCGCCGGAGAGGGAGATAAGATCCTCCGCTGCTTCTTACCACACTGGCCGCAATTGTCCCTCGGGTGAGCCTCCTCGTCATTACCTTTGCCCCCTGTGTAGAAGGAGACACCTAGTCTAGAAGCTATAACATCAACCTTCTGGTGGATGAGGTGACATTCTCCATTATGATGTTTCCACTCCCTCACCGGTTCATCATCACCCGCCATCTTTGCTTCTCGCTCTATGTAAGAATGGCCAACCAGCTTCATGTTCACCCAGTACTACATGAGGAGGCGGTCATAAGCTGCAGCACGCCTCGTAGTGGATCCAGGATCCAAGACCCAGTCTGCCACTCCCTGATGGAGATCTTCCCTGGGCATGTTTTTCACGATATTCCATAGATCCTCGACATTACCCTCCACTTCCCGACGGATGTTCAGGGGAATGTTGTCTTTGAAAAATTTGGCCTCCTCTTGGGCCTGAAGTTGCACTCTCGTAGGCCTGCGGGAAGGTCTTGCAGCACCTTGCTCGGACGAGGAATTACCACGGGCCTTGCCCCTAACCAAATGACTATGCGGGGCCATTTCCAGCAGGAAAGAATTATGAGCATGGGCACTGGGACAAGGGAAAATAGAGAGCCGCACCTAGACCAGACCAGAGGGCCACGGAAGAAACTAGAGGATCTGAAAGGCAAGGAGCAAGATTGAATGATGAAAACAGTTCGACCAATAGGATGAGAAATAAGAAGGAAGAGGAAAAATCATTACCCCATCTGGATCATACCAGGACGACATCATTGATCTGGAGCGGACCACCTCCCTCGTACCTTTCACCATGGCGGAAGCTCTCACTAAAAGGATAGCCCTGTCAATTCGGTCGTCCCTCCTCACCTTGTCCATCTTTTCATCTGTGTTTCCAATGAGAAAAATAATGGCCAGGGACAACCACCTCTGCCATCGATCAATTGCCTCAATAAAACGCTCTGGCATCGTGGTGTTGGCTTGTCATGGCGTGCTCCCGCCGTTTGTCACCTATATCCACCACATTGTTTAGGCATGTCAACTGCGTACCACTCACGAGATCCTGCGCCGCCAACTGTCTGCAATTATGAGCCCATTCGTTAGCGTGAAAGGACTCAAGTGGGCCCCATTGATATGCCAGCTCCCCCTCGACCCCCATGTTCGGAAGAAGGTCTGCTACTTTGTTGGAGTCGCGTCTTACATGATAGAATGAGACCGTGGGATGGGCATGGATCAGGCCACGCAACTCATCCAAGCGGCTGTTTAACCTCCAGCTGGTGGAGACTTGGCCGCTAACTCGGCCATTCGCTAACTGTCGTGCCATCTAAACCATGATACTGGAGTCGCCCTCAATTATCACCGGGAAGCTTTTGCTGCGAACCAGACAGTGCAAACCTTGGAGCATCCCTTCGAGTTCAGGAGAGTTGTTGGTGTCTCGGCCTATGGATCCCAAAAAGATGAAAATAACCCTGCCTTGTGAGTCTCTGCATAGGTCCTCGAATCCGGCAACACCAAGGTTCCCCCTGGAGGCCCCATACAAGTTAAGCTTGAAGACCAGGGGAGGGGGTAGAGACCAAGACTTTGGGTTGGATGGCTGAAGGATCTTGTCACGCTTGCGGAGCCCATCCAACTAGGGTTTGTCCAGACCCCAAAATTCGCCAATATGAATCTCTTTTGCAGGTATGAGCTTATCTTCATCGTGCCATTGCATGCTTTTGATGGGGGAGAGAAGGTTTTCCCGCACCATTTGCCAGACCTTATCGAGGCTGGAGCGTTTGTCCCGGAAGATTCGACCATTCCTTTCCTTCCAAATGCACCACATGATCATACCAGGTAAGGCATTCCAGATGGTCCTGATAATTTTGTTTTTGAACGTTTTTGGGTTCCATTCCACCAAAGTTCTCGCCGGTTGAGCTCTTTTCCTGTCACTTTTCCGGAAACCCATCACCCCTTTATCCCAAATGGCTGCAGCAAAAGGGCAGCTATCCAGGATATGGTTTGTGGTTTCCTCCGCCTGAGAGCATAAGAATCATTGAGAAGGTCCCTGGATACCACGCTTCCGGAGGTTTTCACTCGTGAGAATGCGACCTTTAACAATCAGCCAGGCAAAGGTGGTGACCTTGGGCCATAAATTTAGAGTCCATATCTTCTTCCATGTTTCCCCATCCTCGGCACAGCTCCCGATTCGAATGTTGTATGCCTCCTTAATGTTAAACATTCCTTTTTCCAAATATCCCCATCTCAGCACGTTCGGTCCCTCCTTGGGTTTGATACTTTTCCTGTGCATTTCCTCTTGGAAAGTTCTTCCTCCTCGATTTGGTCAGGTTTGTTGTTAAAAATCCAACACCGCCACTCATTAAAGATTTGATCTTGCCAGAAGTGATGAACAAGATAGCGACCCTCCGCCCTAGCCCATTCCTGAATTGGAGCCCACCTTGGGTTGTCACTCAGCCGGGGGAGTTGATTCCATGAGTCCTCCCAGAACCACGCATTCATTCCATCATGTATTTCCCAAAAGTTGTGCTTTTAAACCAATTGTCTTCAACCTTTGGCCTTCGTCCATATAGGGGATCCCTAATGCTCTTCGTTGACACGAATTAGCTGACACGGGGACCTATCATGGCCATATTTAGAGCGCCATAGTCGAGCCCAAGGTTCAGTAGTATGGGAGACCCATCTCCACCAAACTTTCGCCCCCTAGACTTTGGCCATGATTTCTGGATCTCTCAAACCCAACCCCCCCCTTCAACTGTGGTTGGCATATGCTGTCCCGGCTTACCAGGGAAAATTTGGCTTTATCCTCTCTGCCTCCCCATAATAAAATGCGCTGAATCTCGCGGAGAATGGACTTCGGAGCCGAGAGGACAGAAAACAGGTATATAGGCATCGCTTGTAAGATAGATTTAATCAAGACCAACCTACTGGGTAAGTTTAGAGGTCTGAGAGTCCAGTTAGTGAGTTTCTGTTTCATTCTGTCAAGGAGTTCTAGCCAGGATGTACTCTTCAATTTGCGCAGGCTCATAGGGATGCCTAAGTATTTTGAAGGGAAAGAACCTTTCGAGAAACCTAGGATATGGAGAATGTTCCTTTGAGAGGCAGGAGCGGTGTTGAGGAAAAAGGCTTGGGATTTGGCCTGATTAATAGCGAGACCAGAGGCTTTGGCAAACAGATTCAGACAAGATTTGAAGCTTCTCACTTCTTGGACTGAAGGGTGCCCCATGAGCATAGTATCATCTATGAACAGTTGATGGGTCTGAGCATCCATGAAATCCATGAGACGAATGCCCTGAAGCTTGCCATGATCCACCTTGGACTGCAGGAGACGGCTCAGACCCTCGGCCATTAAGATAAAGAGGAAAGGGGAGAGGGGATCCCCCTGCCTGAGGCCCCTGGATGATTGAAAGGGGCAAGTTGGGGTTCCATCGAGGAGAATGCTGAAGAAAGGGTTGGAGATGACCCCCATGACCCATTTTACCCAATCCTGGTAGAACCCATAGGCTGCCAGCATTCTATGGATGTATTTCTAACTTAGTTTATCATAGGCCTTAAAAATATCCAGTTTGATCAGCATACCTAGATGTCTCAAGATTTGCGAGGAATGCAGGAATTCTTGAACTAGGATAACCCCATCCAAGATTTGGCACCCTTCCACAAAACCAGATTGCTCCGGGCAGATCAGAGAGGAGAGAAGAGTTTTCAGATGATTGGCAATGACTTTGGAGATGATCTTGTAGACCACATTGCATAGAGCTATAGGCCTGAACTTGTCTAGGCGATCTGCCCCCGTTTCCTTAGGAATGAGAGAAAGGAACGTTGCATTGAAATCTTTTAGCACCCCCTTTTTTTTCCTCGATTCCTCCACGATTTCCGCAACCTCTTCCTTAACCATATCCCAGAAATAGTGGAAGAAGTTGGAGGTAAACCCATCCAGACCAGGGGATTTTCCCAAGGCCATCTGATTGATTACCTCTTCAACTTCTTGCAGAGTTACCGGTTTGACGAGCATCTCATTATCTTCCCTAGTGACCAAGGGAGGGATTAGGCACGTGATTTGAGTGATGTCTCTCTCCCTGTCATGAAGGTCTTCGTTGAGGATCTCCGTGAAATAGTGGTTGAGTTCCTCTTCGATCTCTCGATGCATTTCTATTCGACCCCCCTCCATCTTTTTAAGTTTCAGAATCCTCAAGGAGTGTCTATTTTGAATGACCAAATTATGGAAGAACTTGGTGTTTTTTTCCCCATCCTACAGCCATTTGACCTTAGATTTTTGTTTCCAATATATGCCTTCCTATCTTTCCTGTGCCTCTAGATGCCCCCATAAGTCCTTTTCTTTCTTCTACATGTCCTCATCCCATCCATCTGTCATTCCTCTCTGACTGAGTTGATCAAGTTCAGAGATCAATCTTCTCTTGTCCTCAAAAATGTTGCCAAACTCCTCCTTGTTCTAGGTACGGATTCTGGATTTTAGAAATTTGAGTTTCTGTTGGAAGCAGTACATGGCTGTTCCTGAGGGGGGGACCAACTCCTGCCACCACCGCTGTATAATATCTTTGAAGTATTTATGCTCCATCCAGAATTGTTCAAATCAGAAAGGTTTCCTCAGAGTGGAGCATGACCAATCCCAGCGTAGGCAAATGGGCCAGTGGTCAAAGCCTGTCGCTGGGAGCACCTCGGTCATGATTTCTCCTGTGTCATGGAGAATGGGCTCTGAGACCAAAAACCTATCTAAGCGAGATGCAACTAGGTGGTCGCCCCCCCGCTGATTGTTCCACGTATACCAGCCATTACTAGTTTCCATATCCATGAACGAGCTTCGAGCTTGGAAGGCCCCAAAAGCCTCTTGAAATCTGTCCAAAGTTCTTTGGCCTCCCTCTTTTTCCCTAAAGTTGGCGATGAGGTTAAAATCCCCTCCCATCACCCATCGGGCTCCCTCCGCCTGGATGTTGGGCCATTCTAAGAAGTCAATGAAGGCCTGCTTTTCAGGGAAGCTGCTAGGGCCATAAATGTTCACCAGAGTACCCTTCGCCCCTAACACAAGGTGTTGGAAATCTGCCACGAGGGCAAAATTATTAGCTCTCCAGTTCAAGAGCTCAACCACCTAGGGGATCCAAGGGATTGCTATACCCCCTGATTTCCCAATAGCATCCAGGGCCATAACCTGGCTGCCTTTCCAGATCTTACTGCTGATTTTATCCAAGCCTTCAGAGCTGCATTTCATTCCTTGGAGAAAGAGGATATCAGGGTTTTCCTGCTTAATTTTTCGGTTGAGAGTCTTCCACTTCCTAGGGTTGCCACAACCCATGATATTCCAGGTGATTAACTTCATTGGGAAACTTTGGAAACTTCAGAAAAGGCCGCCCTGATCGTAGGGTATTGGCCTGATTCTATGAGTTTAACACCTATTTCTGCAATGCGCTGCTTGTTTGATTTCCTTCCTCTACGTTGTTCCTCCTCTGGAGGTTTTCACTTATGCCCTGTTAGGTGATCTAGGTCCATCCCCAGGTTCAGATGAGCCCCATCCTTGATAATAGCCTCTTAGAGGAGCTCGATTTGTCATCTGGGCACGTAACCCTTCCCCTTCTTTCCACATTCTGCTTCGATTGCATCCAGATCTAATTACCCTAGTTCCATCTCTTCATCCTCGGCTTCCTCCACTATCTCCATATGTTGGGCTTCCATCCCGTTCGAGGCATTAGTATCCTTGGTGGGCTGAGCAACACTCTCTTTTTCCTTAGGCGATCCTTCCTCGACTGAGTCCCCCAGGACCTCGAAAGCATTCCTAGACTGGGTCTCCCACGTCTCCGAGTCTTTTTTGGCTTTTGACATCCCACTGGCCTTGCTTCTTTTGTGGTTCTTGACTTGGGTGAAGCCATCAGGAGAAGTCCCAGTTTTCTCTGGGCTAGGGTTTGCTGGGACGGGCTTTGCAACCATCCATGGACAGTTCCGTCCCAAGTGACCGTACTCGTGACATTGCCTACATCTGAAGGGGATCTGCTCATAGTCAATGGGTTGGATCCATTCTTCATCCTCCCAGCTTAGGTTTATGGCTTCTATCAGCTCCTTGGAGAGATCCAGGTAAACACAAATCCTGGCAAAGGAGGTATACCTCTGGGCCTTCATTTGCTCGGACACCTTAATAAACTCACCTAGGGTATTTCCAATGTCCCATAGGGTTTCCAGATCCCAGTATTCCCCTGGGAGGGAGAAGAGGTGGATCCAAACTAGGGCCACAGTCATATCCTCTGTTTCAAGATTGAATCTTTCCTTCCATGGACGGAGGTACAGACCAACAGAAAAAAAGAAGTAAGGGCCTCTTTCCAAGATCTGATCTCGGTCCTTTTGGTTGAACAAAATAATCGTGAAAAAAACCTTAGAGCCAAGCCGTAGGTCATAGTGACCTTTAGGGTTCCAAACGCTGCTGATCCATTTGACTAGATCCTTTTCCTTGGGCCATATCCCCACGAACTTACCAATCAGAGCCTTTTCCTTCCAGAGCTCGATCGTGCCCCTCACCTTCTCAGATCGAACATGAACTGTGGGAATGGTGGGGGATTTCGGCAAACAGCCCCCCACTCCAGGCTTACGGCTGACAGACGAGCTCTCCCATTGGTCCTTTGTGGCAGATCCCACTCCATCGATCCCACCGGGCCTAGAAGAGCCCGACTCCATATGGGATTCTCCCGGGGAGGCCCAGACGCCCGAAGAGCCTGCCAGCTACTACGAACAAGAGGCCCCAGTGGCTAGGCTGCGATGGCTGGCCACTAAGCATAAAATTCCTGCAAACCCTAGCAGAGCTCCCAAGCTAGTTACATCCCTCTGAAAGAATAGAATAGCCCTCATACCTTCAAAACAAAGTTAAAGGAATCTTCTTATTTCAATTTTTGCGAGATAACTAAAATATTAGAGCATGCATTTATACATAATATGGTTGTATGAAAAAACCTCAAAATATTAGAATATGTATTTATATATTTATTTTGGTTAAATAATAATAATAATATATTTTTGTTAAAGTCTACAAAGATGTACATACTCAACTGTTTATGGATTTGAATCTATAACTTTTTAAGAAAAAACAAATATTCTTAACCATTACACATACTCAATTTATACACATTAATTATTTCAATTAATATAATAATACTCATTAAAATTTATAACAACAATCATTTTTCAACATAAAAATATTTATTTTTCCTTTTCCTTTTCAGTTTATTTATGATGAATAAACAATAATAATATATAAATAAATATTTAAGTTTATTTATTATGCATAAACAATGATAATATATAAATAAATATTTGATTACATAGTCTCAAATTGATCTACTTTGTCAATCCTTTTTTCTTTATATAGAGTGAGATTTAGTGTTTCCTTCTCCCATTGCTATATGGAAGATATCCAAAATTTACTTTTGGACTATCTATTTATCTATCTATCTATCTATCTATCTATCTATATTATTTTATATATTTTTGAACTTTTGTATTATTTATATAAATTAAAATTTAAAATGATTTTGTTTAAGAGGAAATATCTATATAGACTAACTTGGGTAATTTAGGCCGTAAAAAGGTAAGTACCTATTTGGTTTTCTTTAGAATTTATTTATCTTCTTAAAGAGTTTCCTAGATCACCATAGTTGTGATGGGTTAAAAGGTTAGTAGGTTTAGTATTGTAACAAATATTTTAAAACTGTGATTTAATGTGGATACATGAAGGGCATTTTAAGAGAAAGTGATTTTCATCTTCAATCCTCTTAGTGTCACAAATATGACAAATTATTTTATCCTACCACATTTTAGGAGCTATCCAACACCCAATTTTATATAGCTCATGAGAGTTTGTTCTTATTCAAGCAATGTTGATGTTCTTCTTTACACTAGTTAAAATAGAGAGATGTTTTTGATCTTCTAAATTATGGTTGATCACCTCCTATAACATCTTAATTTGATCTTATCCTCTAATTCTTTATCATACCAGAAATTCTCATTAAATTTAGATGATTAATAATTTTAATATTATCACTATTATGCAAATTGACCTCTTCGTCGACTCCTCAATTATTTATCAAAGGCTTGGCATATTTATGCCAAGATTGATTGAGTCACAAATGTTTTTATTACAGTTTGAAGCAATCTTATGAAGCCTTTTGTCTCCCATGTTGTTTATCTTGTTCTTGTACATTAGGTATCTAGGCATAACAATCCTCTTAATGGGGGAGAAAACATGTAATATCAAATAACCATATTAAAATGTTCAATCAGCCCAGATGCCCAGATGCATTGAAAGGAGGAGTCACACTAATTTTGTTCATCTACATATTGTTTTAAATAGTCATGGTGAGGTACATTATCTTTATTTCCCACTAAAAATGGGTCATTGAGTGATTATAGATCACCCAAAACTGGCCCAAACTCCTTGGTCATATGTATATGTATAATAAGAAGCTTTTGAATTGATATCTAGGCTTGTGCATCTCACCATTTTCACTGAATAAACTCAAGAAAAGGCATGTTATTACTCTCTTTCAAGTGTCCAGTCATCTTCATAATCATGATCTTTTGGCTATGACGGAGATTAGGATGGTGATGGCATTGGAAAAGAAGAGATTCATAGTCTTCTTATAGAATACATGTACAACCACAAACAACATATCTTCATCAAGGAAGAAGAGACCATTACTCAGAGAGTTCGAGCATCATTTAATGATTAGGATAAGGCTGAGGATATAAGCTAATCCCACTAGGGTCATTTCCCTTATCCCACTATCACTTCCCTTCTTGTGGTCATTTCCCTTATCCCGCTATCACTTCCCCACTTATGGAATCATAGCCACCATCTCTTTTTCATCATTCTTCCTCCCTCTCCCTCCTAGTAATCCCCTCCTATAACCCTACCCCTATCTTGAACCCCCACTCCCCCACTTCCCCTAACCTCCAGTCTTATGTATGGCGTGCTTAATATTTTAAATTAATAATGTGTGAAGAACTGCTTGATGTTGTTATAAGAAGAATGCAAACTAATTGGTTTGATGCTCCTCGATCTAATCCCTCTATACTGGTACATTGAAATTTATATTTAAGCAAAATGAAGCATTGAAGACATGGTACATTCATGTTACAGTAACAAGACATGAGATTAAGATCGTATTGCATGATTTTTCTAGACTCCAACAATTGTTTCTAAATCGCACATAATTAAAATGAAAGCGATATTAATATGACCGTTTGGAGGCGACTGCATTAATGTCGTCGGAATTACTAATAGAAGGGACGATCATGAGTCACTATTTGGAGGCACATACATGAGGAAATTGTTGCGTCAATGACACGTCAAGTTTTCAATGTCCGAACATATTGCAACCACAATAAGAACTTAATATTCTTATTGTAACATTTTATTCTTTTTATCTCTCTCTCTAGGATCTCTCCCCTACTCATCCACCTACCCCTAACACCACCCCCCTCTCTCTCTCCACTGAACCCCTACCACCCACCCACCTGCTCTCTCCCTACCCCTAAGCCTCCCTCTCCCTCGTAGTAATCCCCCTCCTACAACCCTACTCCTAGACTGACCCCCTGCTCTCCCTCTTCCCCTAACCTCGAGGCTTATGTAAGGTGTGCTTAAGCTTTTAAATTAATAATGTGTGAAGAACTACTTGAAGCTTCCATAGGAAGCATATAAAATAATTGGTTTGATGCAATCCTTAATCTGATCCCTCTATACTGGTCATTGAAATATAATATATTTACGCAAACTCAAGCATTGAGGGCATGGTACGTTCACATTGTAGTAGCAAGACATGAGATTAAGATTGTATGTGAACGATTGTTCTAGACTCCAACAAATATTTCTAAATTGCACAAAATTAAAATAAAAGCGACATTAATATGACCAGTTGGAGGCAACTATAAAAAACATCATCGGAATTAGTGATAGGATGGACGAGCATGGGTCACCGTTTGGAGGCATGAACATGATGAGATTGTTGCACCAATGACACTTCAAGTTTGCAGTGTCCAAACATATTGTGACCACGCTAAGAGTTTAATATTTTGATTTTGACTATTAGGGATTGTGAAACAAATTTGTATCACCTATGTCATGTTTATCATTGCCTGGGATGACTTTGTATTGCTTGGGACATTTCTATCATTGCTTAGAGTGAATTTATATTGCTTGGGGTATTTGTATTATTGCTTGGGGTGAATTTATATTACCTGGGGAATTTTTATCATTTCCCAAGGAAAATTTGTATTACCTGGGGTGTTTTTATTTGTGTCTAGGCATTTTTGTAATTGGTAGGTCAACATTCTGTTTGCTAGGTCAATTCACTTTATTGTTGGGTTGATTCACTTCCTTGCTAGGCCATTCTCTTTCCTTGGTGGGTTGTACACATCAAATGATAAGCAATGTAATTTGTCAATGGAGTGATTACTCTCTTTGTTGATGCATGTTGGGAAATTTTGCGTTGGGTAGTGAAATGGTAGTTTGTCATTACTCTCCCTCTCTTCAATTAATGACATTTCATGGTTCAAGTCTAAAGTGTTAAGTATCTTGAACACATTCAAACGGTGTGGATTAATTTTCATTGTCCACTTCAATACAAATCCTTCTTGTATGTGTTGATAAATACCATTTCACATGTGGTTCTCTTAATTATCGTTAAATAAATTAGAGTCTAATTATGCGTCAAGAAAACCCTTTCTGAATGCGTTGTTAAAGTGTCAAGTCTCTCACTTCATCACAATGGTATATAATTCTTGGTGAAGAGTGTCGTATCACACATGCTTTAGTGAATTGTAATTGAATTTAAATGGGGGTTGTGTATAAATTTAGGATATGTTGGTATGAGCCACGCCTTTTCCTTGCTTTCATTGAGTGTTACTATTACATGTGGAATAATCATTGAGTTGAGTAGTGTTTTGCATCTAAAACACTGTAGAAAAAGATGGTTGCATTGTAATAGATATTGTTGGCTTGATTGTTAGTCGTATGTGTGCTTAAGTGTTGTAGCCAGAATTGGTTTGGCTTTCCATAGCTTGCAAACAAAGTAAGGTTCCTCAAATTTGAATGCAGTATCAATAATTTTGAGTCATTTCAAAGTGCACAGACAATAAAGGCCTCATAATCAATCTAGAAGACATAGTTCTTAGTACAGAGCAAGTGTAGAGCCACAACTTTTTGCGGTTGGCTGTTGTGTACATGCTACATCGAGAATAGAGGCCTTGTAGATAGAAAAGACAGATCTTTGTACAAGGATGAGAACATAAACTAGAAATAAATTCCGCATAGCATTCATGTTGGGGAGGCAAGTGGACTATACGTCCTTTGTTTACATATCGATAATGCTGGAAGATCACTGGAAGAAAAATGGAAGACTCTTCTGTATGCTTTCCCTACATTAAGAATGCATTGGACAATTAGAGAATGGGCAACAAATGCAAGTGAAGAGGCCTCATGAAGGAGTTAGTACAATAATAACTCCACGTGCGCACATTGTGGTGCTCTTACATGCTCTTAAGATCATAGCTAAGTCTAAAGCTGGTGGAACGTGGCCTCGACTTTCATGAAGCATAATGGTAGCTCAACCAAGTTACACACCCTCAACTATAACGATGTTAAAAGCTCTAAAATAACCACTAAAACTGTAGTTTTTAAATTATTTATTAATTATGATAATTCAAAAAAAAACACAAATTAACAAAAAGAATAACATCGCATCACATATCATTGAACCAATTAAACATTTAATTTATGAACTTACGTTAAAAATATATTTTTATAAATAGATCAAATTAATAAAAAAATTTAAAAGATTTTTTTTTTAAATACACGGACTAATAATAAAAAAATTAAAAATTAATAACAAGTCAAAGAAAATCATACCTCATTTAAAAAACAACATAACAAATAATATTGAAAACTAACAAATTGACAACTAACAAACATATTATAATTTTAGCCATTTTTTCACAAATACAAGTATTCGATTATAATTTTAGCCATTTTTTTCACAAATACAAGTATTCGCCTTGAACTTAATTTTTATATCAAAGTCTAATCAAATTTTTTTTATATCAAAGCCCAACCAAAATTGAACATAAATCATAAATCTGTTGGTTTACCATCATTCAAACTGACCAATACACCATCCCATCAAAACTAACCACTTTCGATGAAAGGCAATGTTGATTATTAGACCTAATATATGATCCTCCCATCATCGAGACGCACTCCTTGCCAATGATATGAACCTTCTTCCATGGCTCATAAAAACATGTGGCATTTTTAATTCGATGGAGATAATGTTTTTTTTCAAAGGGGAATTCATATTAGGTTGCTTCAACTTTGACTTTGAATTAGACTTATTGGTGTGATGAAGTGTGCCACTTTTTTCCTAAATCAATTAATATAAAGATGAACCAATTTCCGTAGGTATTTTATCATGTGTTACACAGTGTAATTTAAAGAATTTTGTTGGACTATGGAATCTCCTTCGTAGGCGATTGTTTTGGAGTAGAAGGGCCCACTACAAACGTGACCAACAATTATTCCTATTATATGCAAAATGTGTTTGATTTTTCCCTTACCATATTGTCTATTTATCGAGGAAGGTGTCAGCGTATTTTAATTGACATATTGTCTCATTATCGAGGAAGGTGTGTAAGATGCTAAAATTTATGATAATGTTGCTTAGGGAAAATGAAGGTTGTTATTTTTAAGGCAGGTTAATTTATCATTTTTATTAAAGAAACATTATGTTATTTAAAATGAATTATTGATGATTTGTAAAGGCGTAATGATTTATTGATGATTTGCAAGGGATGGAGTTTCACTCTTTGAATTATTAAATTATTTTTTAAAATTTTAAAAATAAAAGAAAAGAAGTTTTTAACTAATCATATGTAGTTTTAAGTTTTCTTCATTTTAATAATCATATGTAGTTTTAAGTTTTCTTCATTTTAATATTCTGTGTAGTGATGATTAAAGTTACTTTAAATAAGATAATATACTTTTCAATAACATCTATTTTTTTATATTATGTTTTTGACAAGAGGATATTTATATATTTTATATTATTATTAATCATGTTCGTACAATGTAATATTTGAAATTTTTTCCATAGTTGCTCATAGTTGTTAATATCAGTATTTTAAAATTTGAATTTTTGATTTTTTGATTGGGCAAAAGTAGTTGACGTCGTCCTCGGTTTTCCCTTCCCAGGACCTGACGGCGAGGTGATCTCAGCATTGGCTGTGGTGGTAAGGTTTGCCTTCCCTTTATTTGCTACTGCATTAAATTTTATCTGCTACTACATTACTCTGGCATGACGATGAATGTAGGTTTGCATGGAAAAGGCCATTCAACTGTTAAAGCTAAGCATCCATATTGCGCAACCCAAGGCTTGATTGATTGATCCTAAAATCATGGCGTCATTTTTTAGGCTATCATCTCTTTGAGGAAGTCGACAATACTACATTATTATTTCCTGAGAACTTCTCACCGGTCTGAACCACCATCAAAATTTATTGTCGAGTATGAACTTAATTGCTCTACTAATTGCTACTTTGACTACAATTGCCATTATAGAGAGAGAAACCAACTTTTATATGACACATAGAATGACGTTAAGTTTGCTCAGGCCAGGCTAGGCCCAGCTACCCACATTTTTGAGTCATTTAACCGACGTATGTGATTAGAAAATATAACACATATATAGAGAAAGATTTTAAAGGGAATTCAATTTCTCCCTTCGTTTCACATGCTTTGGTGCAGGTTTTTTGTGGGTATTTATCTTCATTCCTTACCATGAAAATATGCATTCAAACTGTCAAACCAAACGTTGATAAATTACCCATTTAAAATGATTTATGGGCATTAAACATGAATGCCAGGAGAGCCCACAATGGCTCCCTGAACATTCATTCATTCTTCACTTCTGGACTTTATCTTGGTGGCACGAGTTCGAATCTTTGGGGAAGCTCGTCTTCATTGTACTACGGGATCCCCTGGACATTTGATTCCCCACAGGCATGATGAATGAGCCATCCATTACTAGATCGAAATTTGAGGTTTTTTCGTTCTTTTTGTTTTGTTTTAGCAATCGTATTCTCTACAGATCGTGTTAAATTCCAATATTAGTACCAGTCTTTAAATAAGTTCAAAGCATCTGCTGAAATCCAAATCAAACGATCGCATGATCGATTCTTGCGGCTTCCTATTACAATCTTTTTTTGTTGCGTCATTTATCTCATGCACGATTTGAACACGGGGGCTTCACTTGTTAACCAATATCCTATCACGTTAGTTCATATTGTGGGTTTTAAAATTATCAAAAATTGAACCAATATATTGCAGGTATTGGGGGGACGAGGGGTTTAAGGTGGGGGTGGGTAGGGTGGTTTATAAGGATTGAGGTATAAAAAGGGGCGGGGAGGAGGTTTTAAGTATTGGGAGGGGGTTTCAACAAAAAGAGTTTGGGTCAATATCTCTGGAAATTAAGGGTATTCTTTAATATCCCACGATCACATGTGCCATGTGAGATGTTCACTGAGTGAAGTCCCCGTGGATTTGAAGAAGTGTATGATGTGAAATTTGGAGTTAAACACGAAAATAAGGGGGAAAATGGACATTCTCAAGTGGAAAATGGTCATGAGGGTTTTGATGAACGTATGGAAGTGGGAGTCAATGGAAATGACAACAATACAAGAAACTATGCGGGTTTGGTCATCTATGAACAGTTTTTATGACGAGAAGATTAGAGGACTGTGTAATTACGTAATCATTGTCACTTTGATTAGAGTTAAAAAGGGGAGTTTATAGGATGTCGAGTAGATATTTAGATACTTCAGTTTGTGAAGCTCGCAATTTCTTTCTGATTAAAAGCACATAAAACTAATATACACAAAATAATAAATAGGTGTAATTTTAGCAACTTCAAACTTGCATTAGAGAGAAAATTGTAGACTAATTCTTCAAACTATGCATCAATCTTATGAAGTTGAATGTGTTGTATTGGTTTCAGGAAAACAACCGAGCATAATTTGTTGGTGTGTCTGCAGGGAGATCGACAGCGAAACCATGAGAGACTGCCATTTTTTTGTTTTTATTTTTTAATTTGACTTTTTGGGGGCTCTTTCCCAACTTTTTCTTTCCATTCTCATTTTAAGTTAAACAATATTTGGAATAAAAAGGACCTTGCAAAAAATTCTTCAAGGGTTGACATCATTACAGATCTATATTTTTCTCTGCCTGCTCTTCCTTTGATATTTATGATTTTCATGGTGTTTTGATATAGTAAATCAATTTCCCTATGTTGTCGAAATTTATTTTGTGAGCGTTAGTGTGATGGTGGCATTTGTTTTTTCTATAAATATGGTGGTTACATTATATGCAACGATTTTTCTACTTTTTATTTTGACATTTTTTTTGTTATTGACATTCACTTTTTAACTGTTGGTCAAAAAATGACCAATGATGGAATTGGATAAAATGTTTGTTAGATTTTCAACATTAAGCTAGCATTATATTAGAATATTTAACTGAGAGAATAACAAGCACAACAATCAAACACAAGAGACAATGAACACAGTGTTTTTCCTCGGGGAAACCATAAATGGAGAAAACCCCGCAACTTCCTCAGAGATAGAATCAACACCAAAAGTAAAACCCCAAAATAGTAAGATGATCTCCCGACAGCAGTAACCTCTTTCTTCCTAGCCCCAGTGTCTTCTTCTTCCTCAGCTATGCACTACAATTGAGTGTGAGTGAGTGTGTGATAAATAGAGAGGCCAGCTCTCTATTTATACTAATTCCCGACTTAACCAAACCTTGCTAGGGCCGACTTCTCTAGGAGAGTCTAATAACCCTAGTGCCCCAGAACTGCGGGGACTTTAACCCTTGACCAATAGGAGGGTTACCCACAATGACTTGACATGACTTGTTTACATTATAGAAACTCCTGATCGGAACATCGGGGCATGACATGACTCAATTACATTACAGACACATCCCAGAATAAACATCTGGGTATAATACATAAGATACATAAGTGAATACATTCTGAAGTTACAATTACATCAAAACTCCCTCTTAACTAGGAAGGTATTCTCTCAACACAATTTATCAACACAAGTCTTCTTCTCTATATCATCTAGATCACCCTAGAGTTCTTGTCATCTTCAAGTCATATTCATCTGGATCTGGATCATCATTCAATCTGGATCATCACTGGAATATCATCACTAGATCTGGATCATCACTCGAGCATCATCACTGGATCTGGATCATCACTGCTGGATCATCATTACTGAAATCATCATGGGTGTTATCTCATGATTCTTCTCATCATAGGAAGTTCTATAGAGCCAGCCCTTTTTCATGTTGGGTGTAGGCCTAGCCTCCATGTAGGTATTCTTTAGTGCTTATATCTAACCCTAAGTCAGAATGGCTCATCCAACACTCACATCTGACCTTGACTCATTAAAAAGGCACACCCAGCACTCACATCTGACCATGAGAGGAACTTAATCCCCTCACCATGTCAGAATGGCCCAGCTCTTATATTTGACCATGGAAGGAACCTCATCCTCTCCCATGTCAGAATGGCCCAGCCCTTACATCTGACCTACTCATCAGAATGACCCAGCCCTTACATCTGACCTACTCGTCAGAATGGCCCAGACCTTACATCTCACCTACTTGTTAGAATGGCCCAGCCCTTACATCTCACCTACTCGTTAGAATGGCCCTACACTCACATCTGATCATGTGAGAACTCATCCCATAGTCATATCAGAATGGCTCGCAGTCCCAGACTGAGCTTTCCTGGTAACTGACCATGTGCCTCCATTCTCCCAAAGAATAGCATCAGCCCTTATATATTATCAAGTGGGAACCAATCCCTCAATCACATCAGAATGGACATGCGCTCACATATGATCATGTAATACTACATCTTACAGTCGTATCAGAAAGGCCCTTAGTCCCATATCAAGTATTCCTGGTAACTGAACAGGAACCTCCATTCCAAGAATGGAAACAACCCTTATATCTGATCATGTAGGAACCAATCCTACAGTCATATTAGAATGGCTCCGCACTCAGATCTTACATGGAAGGAACCAATCCTCTCACCACGACAAAATGGCTCAGCCCTTACATTTGACCATGGAAGGAACCAATCCTCTCACCATGTCAGAATGGCTCATAGACTCATCACTTCCCCTTGGAAGGAACCTCGATCTGGAGAACACCAAGCTTCTCCCTGAAGTACTCAAACTTAAATCGAGCCAATGGCTTTGTCAACACATCAGCTATCTATTCATCCATCACAACATATTGGAGCTTCATTGCTCCCCTCTGCACCATATCCCTGATATAGTGATACTTGATCTCGATATGCTTTGACTTGGCATGGAACAAAGGGTTCTCCGACAACTTCACACAACTCTGGTTGTTGCAATATATACAAGTAACATCCAACTGGAGATCAAATAAATCAGACAGTAGCTTCCTGAGCCATACTACCTCACAACTAGCTGAACAAGCTGCAACATACTCTACTTCAGCTGCACTCAGTGCCACACAGGATTGCTACCTGCTAAACCAAGAGATCACACCTCGTCCCATACTGAAGCAACACCCTAAAGTGCTCTTCCTATCGATGGCACTTCCTGCCCAATCTGAATCAACATAACCCTCCAGTTTAATCTTCTGACTCACCTTACACTTGAGCCCATAATCAACTGTACCCCTCAGGTACCTCAGAATATGTTTTGTAGCAATCAAGTGAACATGTCTCGGATCTGTCAGGAACTGGCTTAAGGTGTTCATAGCAAAGCAAATATCTGGTCTCGTGTTCGTCAGGTACATCAAGGACCCAATCATCTAACGATACATTGTAGCATCAACCGCTTCTGATGAAGCATCACTCAATAGCTTCAGGTTCGATGCCATAGGTGTGGTCATGGCCTTGCAGTCCATCATCCCAAACCTCTTCAAGATCTCTACTACATACTTCCCTTGTCCGAGGGAGATTCCATCCGCATTCTGCCACACCTCCATGCCTAGGAAATAATGCATCATACCCAAGTCCTTCATTTCAAACTCGACAGCAAACTTTCTCTTCGTATCAGCAATCAACCCATCCATACCAGTTACAAATAGATCATCTACATATAATAGGAGCATAATTGGGTTGCCACCTTCAACCTTGTAGTAAAGGTTGGAATCTGCTTTACTCTTGGTAAAGCCCAAACTAGATAGAAAGCTGTGAATTCTGTCGTACCATGTCCTGGGTGCCTATTTCAAACTGTACAGGGATTTCTTCAATCTACATACATGAGACTCCATGTCATGTGTCTCAAAACCAAGTGGCTGCTCCACATACACTTCCTCTTCTACTACACAATTCAAGAAAGTAGTCTTGACATCCATCTAGTGTATCTTCCATTTCATCACTACAGCTAGAGCAAGTACTGATTTGATATAAATGTAACTGGCTACAGGTGCAAAATTTTCTTCATAATCTATTCCTTCTTTCTGGGAGAAACCATGAGCAACAAATCTTGCTTTATATTTTTCTATGCTACCGTCTGCAGCATGCTTGATCTTGTAGATCCATTTGGAAGTTACAACAGACTTCCTTGCTGGTCTTGGGACAACATCCCAAACATCATTCTTCATGATCAATTGATACTCTTCGATCATAGCATCCTTCCATTCTTTCCGTTCTGCTGCTTCTTCATAATTGGAAGGTTATTTATTGATGAAATCACATAATAAGGCTACATATCCAGAGCAGGATCTATTCCTCTTTCTTTCTCTATGATTCTCTTCTGGACCCCCATATCTTTCCGCACCTTGGATAGCTTCTCGTACCCAAGCAGGTTTCCTCTTATGATTCTTCTCCTGAGATGGATCTACAGTTTCTTGAGGTTCTTCAAATTCTCGATCTTCTTCTTGAGTTTCTTCGTTCATGGTTCTATCATGAATTCTAGGTGCTTCTGCTTCTTTCGGTTCTTCAGCAGGTCTCTTTCTAGATTTATTGTACGCTGAGTCTTCATCAAATGTCACATCCCTGCTGATGTCGATCTTCTTGAATCCTGGGAAGTATATTCTGTAAGCCTTCGAGCTTTTAGAGTATCCCACAAATATACCCTTCTTTCCTGAAGGATCCAATTTTTTCCTCTTCTCTTTTGGAATGTGTATGTACATAGGACAACCAAATATTATGAGATGGCTGACTTTTGGTTTCTTGCCGAAAAAGACTTCTTCAAGTGTCTTGTTCTCAAGTACTATGTGTGAAGTACGGTTCTGTACATACACCGCTGTTATGGTAGCCTCTGCCCATAAATGCATAGGAAGATCTTGATCATGAAGCATAGCTCTTGCAGCTTCCATGATAGTTTTGTTCTTCCTTTCTATAATCCCATTTTCTTGTGGATTATATGGAGTGTACAACTCCCTCTTAATCCCTGACTCTTTGCATAACTCTTTGAATTCATTTGATGTGAATTCTCCGCCATTTTCTGATCGAAAGGTCTTCATCCTCTTTTCTGTGTGGTTCTCAATCAAGGCTTTTAATTCCTTGAACTTGCTGAAAACTTCATCTTTGTTCTTCATGAAGTAAATCCATGTCTTCCTAGAAAAGTCATCAATGAAAGAAACATAGTATACATACCCGCTTAGTGAACTTGATGACATTAGCCCGCATACATCGGAGTGGATGATTTCCAAGATTCCTTTTGCTTTGCTCTCGCTACTTGGAAATGTCTTCTTTGTATTCTTTCCTTTTGCACATCCTTTGCAAACTCCATCATGTTTTGCTTGTATTTATGGAAGACCTTCAACAGCTTTGATTGCAAGTGGTAGTGCTCTGTAATGCACATGTGCAAGCCTTCTATGCCAAAGTTCATTTGTCTCTACTGTGTCATGGATCAAGGCTTGTTCTGGATGGCCCTTCAATTTGTACAGACCTCCCTCTTGTTCCCCAATTACTACTGCATCATCAGAGGTCTTTCCTTTTGGCCACATGAGAACTTGGCCATCTACAAATGCAACCCTCATGCCTTTTGCATCTAATGTTGATATGGAGAGGAGGTTCTTCTTGAGTCCTAGTACAAACAATACATCCTTCATCTTCATGGACTTTCCAGAGTCTAGCTTATAGGAGGATTCCCCACGACCTTTTATTGGATACTGGTAGTCATCTTCGAGCTTCACCTTGTGAGGTGATTCATGTTCTGAGAGTCTCACAAAATACTCTTTGAATCCCATCATATGTTTGGAAGCCCCACTGTCTATAAGCCAATCATTGCTTCCATGTGTAATGTTTCCCGTGAGAGAAGAAATCAAAACATATTCTTCATCACTTGAAGAATCATCACTTTCTTGCTTGTTTCTCTTTGAGAAAGGTTCATCATCTTATGCAGCATGAGCATGATGTCTTCTCTTGTTGTTTTTCTTCTTGTGAGGGTTTCTTTTGCTTTTAGGACAATCTCTGGAAAAGTGTCCTATTTCATCACAAGTATAACATCTGAGTTGAGATTTCCTGTAGGAAGAGTGCTTACCTTTAGAATGATGATGATGATGGTCCCTTCCGGGTTTCTTGGATTGAATTGTGAGAGCTTGATCTTCACTTCCCATCTTTTCTTATCGAGCTTCTATTCGAGCTTCTTCTTGTCAGCATTCTTCCCAAAGTCTGCTGAACTTGACTAACTTCTTTTTGGTACAGATCCCTTGAATAAAGGAGTCCCATGATCTAGGGATACCATTCAAAGTGGTCATTACAATCTCTGCGTTTTCCACTTCTTCATCTACTGCTTCTAGTTGTTCCTTGATCTGAGAGACTCTTGTGAAGTAATACTAGATGGTCTCTGCATTTTGAATCTTTACATTCTTCAATTGGTTCCTCAAAGTCATTTTCCTGTTTATGTTCTTTCCTTCAAACAATTTGGTTAGGGCATCAAACATAGCTTTAGGTGTCTTTAGGGAGGACACTTGTGGTATGAGGTGATCCTTGATTGAATCAGCAATAATCCTCTTTGCCATAACCAACTTCTTCTTGTGTAAGGCCTTAGCCTCATCTCCCTCTGGAACTGGAACCTCCTCATTGATATAGGAGTCCAACTCATTTTCTTCCATGACCTGGGAGATCCTATACTTCCAGGCTTGAAAGTTATCAGCTCCCTCAAGCTTCTCATCAAGCTTGGTATGATGAGACATCTTAACTGAGAATCTCAAATGGAAATACAAAATATTTAGATCTTACCAGGTCAAGACGTTGGATCTGGATTTGGAGATGGAATTCTGCAGTGCTGGTTTAGGAGCATATTAGAGTTTTGCTTTTCCGGAGTTCTCTCCAGCCAAATGCTTTGATCTTGATCTCTAACTTTGATTTTTAGGAGGAGATCAATCCAGGCCTGGGCTCACTGAAAAATTCCACTTTTGTGGAAAGCCCTAATTTTCGGCAATAGTGTCGGGTCCAAAACTGAAAAACCTCAGAATTGGATTTTGCTTCGACAGAAAGATGCGCCCTAGGGAGGAGAGTTATTCCAACCTTCTTTTGCTCAAAATCTGTGGAGAGAGATCCACAAGGTAGGAAGCCCTAGTTCCCGCATCCGTACATTGTCTTATTCTCAGGTTAGCTCTGATACCATGTTAGATTTTTAACATTAAGCTAGCATTATATTAGGATATTTAACTAAGAGAATAATAAGCACATCAATCAAACACAAGAGACAATGAACACAGTGTTTTTCCTCAGGGAAACCATAAATGGATAAAACCCCGCAACTTCCTCAGAGATAGAATCAACACCAAAAGTAAAACCCCAAAATAGTAAGATGATCTCCCGACAGCAGTAACCTCTTTCTTCCTAGCCCCAGTGTCTTCTTCTTCCTCAGTTATGTGCTACAACTTAGTGTGAGTGAGTGTGTGATAAATAGAGAGGCTAGCTCTTTATTTATACTAATTCCCGACTTGACTAAACCCTACTAGGGCCGACTTCTCTATGAGAGTCTAATAACCCTAGTGCCCTGGAACTGCAGGGACTTTAACCCTTAACCAATAGGAGGGTTACCCACAATGACTTGACATGATTTGTTTACATTATAGAAACTCCCGATCGGAACATCGGGGCATGACATGACTCAATTACATTACAGACACATCCTGAAATAAACATCAGGGTATAATACATAAGATACATAAGTGAATACATTCCGAAGTTACAATTACATCAACAATGTTTCCCCCACAATGCATTGGAGAACTTTTACACTAATGGCTAAAAATTAATGTTGAAAAAAGATGCCTTTCTCGAACTTATCGAAAAAAATAATCCCTACATGAACATTGTATCATTCTTCCATGTATAAGCTTCATTACTCTTCCGTCAGTGAAGGCCCTGTGAGAGGTTGAACTACCTTTTATGCCTATGAAGGGAAAATTGAACCTGTTAGAGGTTGTTGATTTTTGTTGAAATGTACTTTGGTTTGAGTTGCGATCCAAAAATACATCGGAGGAATGACAAACTTTGGGATATTAGGTCTCAATGAGTTTGATAAAGTAAAAGGAGACTACATTTTCACCCCTTGAAAGTGCAAGTTCCATATGGTTATGGAGGACATTGATCTTTGGGCCATAATTTAGGGAAAAGTAAAATTTCTTTTGATCATCAACTATTATTTATGTAAGAAGAGAGGGTTTCTAAAGAAAAAAGGATCATTTTGTATGTGCGATCTTTATTGTCCTCCCAACCACCCCAAGTATTAAACGCTCTTGGATAAGACTACATTGGGTGGATTAATAAATCAATCCAAGATCCCATCTTTTGTTTCACATACAATAATAGGGCAATAAAAAAGGCCACATATAAGTAAATAATCAAATTATATGCCAACTAATTATTCAAGAAAAAAAGAAAATAGTCAGGGGATTTAAGTAAAACATAATAAAGGTCGACAGTTGAACTCAATTGTTGTTTATTAGAGAATTGAACTTATATAAGTACAAAAAACAACTCCTTCAACAAGTGTTTCCATTAAAAAAAACTTCTCTTCATAGCTTGCCACAAAGCTAGTGGCAATGTAAGGACATTGCCACCACATGGCTCTGGTTATTACTTTCTTTTAATATTTAAAGAAATATTTTCAATCTTTTAATAATAATAATGAAATAAATTTTAATCTTTTTTAAATTATATTATATTTTAAATTAAAAATATATTACTATTCAATAAGCATCTAATAATATAATCACTATAATCAAACTTTTTTTATATTTTTTTCAATTTTTTTTTATAAGAGGGATTTTATTATAGAATAAAATTTAAAATTTTATTTTATAAAAAATAATGATGATTATAAATATATTGAATTTTTGTTTTAGTATAAGATTTAAAATTGTTTTTGATTGGCTAAGAACTCATCTTCTTTGTTGGTAAGGAAACTTGTTAACGCCTAAGACTCATAGGCATCTAGTAGGACAGGAAGGCTACCCCTTTTCAGCCACCCATGAGTTATTTTAATTAGTATGGTTTTCCTTCAATAAAAAAGATGAGTCAACAAGTAACAATTGTTCTCAATATTAATTTGACAAATAAATTATGATAATTTTTTCTCATCTAAAAAAATCATTAAATGTTGTTTTGGTAGAAGAAAATAACTTATTTATATCCAATATAACTCAAAATATTAAAACATGCATTCATACATTATATGATTATAAAAAAAGCAACACAAACTTTTAGGGGAATTTTATTTTGGTTGAGGAAAATTTGTGTATATGTGAGATAACTTAAAATATTAGAGCATGCAATTATACATAATATGGTTGTATAAAAAAACCCCAAAATATTAGAATATGTATTTATCTATTTATTTTGGTTATAATAATAATATATTTTTGTTAAAGTCTACAAAGATGTACATACTCAACTCTTTATGGATTTAAATTTATAACTTTTTAAGAAAAAACAAATATTCTTAACCATTAGAAATACTCAATTTATACACATTATTTATTTCAATTAATATAATAATACTCATTAAAATTTATAACAACAATCATTTTTCAACATAAAAATATTTATTTTTCCTTCTCCTTTTAAGTTTATCTATTATGAATAAACAATAATAATAATATAAAAATAAATATTTAAGTTTATTTATTATGCATAAACAATGATAATATATAAATAAATATTTGATTACATAATCTCAAATTGATCAAATTGATCTACTTTGTCATTTCTTTTTTCTTTATATAATGATGAGAGAGAGATTTAGTGTTACTTCTCCCATTGCTATATGGAAGATATCCAAAATTTACTTTTATATATATATATATATATATATTATTTTATATACCTTTGTACTTTTATTATTTATATAAATTAAAATTTTAAATGATTTTGTTTAAGAGGAAATATCTATATAGACTAACTTAGGTCATTTAGGCCGTAAAAAAGGTAAGTAACTATTTGGTTTTCTTTGGATTTTATTTATGTTTTTAAAGAGTTTCCTAGATCACCATAGTTGTGATGGGTTAAAAGGTTAGGAGGTTTAGTATTGTAACAAATATTTTAAAACTGTGATTTAATGTGGATGCATGAAGGGCATTTTAAGAGAAAGTGATTTTCATCTTCAATCCTCTTAGTGTCACAAATATGACAAATTATTTTATCCCACCACATTTTAGGAGCTATCCAACACCCAATTTTATATAGCTCATGAGAGTGTGTTCTTATTCAAGCAATGTTGATGTTCTTCTTTACACTAGTTAAAATAGAGAGATGTTTTTGATCTTCTAAATTATGGTTGATCATCTCCTTATAACATCTTAATTTTATCTTATCCTCTAATTCTTTATCATACCACAAATTCTCATTAAATTTAGATGATCAATAATTTTAATATTATCACTATTATACAAATTGACCTCTCTGTCGACTCCCCAATTATTTATCAAAGGTTTGGCATATTTATGCCAAGATTGATTGAGCCACAAATGTTTTTATTATAGTTTGAAGCAATCTTATGAAGCCTTTTGTCTCGCATGTTGTTTATCTTGTTCTTGTACATTAGGTATCTAGCCATGACAATCCTCTTAATGGGGGAGAAAACAAGTAATATTAAATAACTATATTAAAATGTTCAATCAGCCAAGATGCATTGAAAGGAGGAGTCACACTACTTTTGTTCATCTACCTAGTGTTTTAAATAGTCATGGTGGCGTACATTATCTTCATTTCCCACTAAAAATGGGTCATTGAGTGATTATAAATCACCCAAAACTGGCCCAAACTCCTTGGTCATATGTATATGTATAAGAAGAAGCTTTTGAATTGATATCTAGGCTTGTGCATCTCACCATTTTCATTGAATAAACTCAAGAAAAGGCATGTTATTACTCTCTTTCAAGTGTCTAGTCATCTTCATAATCATGATCTTTTGGCTATGAGGGAGATTAGGATGGTGATGGCATTTTAAAAGAGGAGATTCATAGTCTTCTTATGGAATACATGTACAACCACAAACAACATCTCTTCATCGAGGAAGAAGAGACCATTACTCAAAGAGTTTGAGCATCATTTAATGATTAGGATAAGGCTGAGTAAATAAGCTAATCCCACTAGGGTCATTTCCCTTATCCCACTATCACTTCCCCACTTGTGGAATCATAGCCACCATCTCTTTTTCATCATTCTTCCTCTCAAGCCATTAGAGATTTTATATTAATATCAAAACGTACATATTTAAATACTAGTCTTGTTGAATCTAGACTCCAACAACTATTTGTAAATTGCACAAAATTAAAACAAAAGCAACATTAATATGACCATTTGGATGTGACTATATAAAATGTTGCCAGGATTAGTGATAGGATGGAAAATCACGAATCACCTTTTGGAGGTGTGGACATGATGAGATTGTCGCACCAATGACACTTAAAGTTTGCAGTGTCTGAACATATTGTTACTACAATAAGAGTTTAATATTCTTATTGTAACAATTCATTCTATTTATTCTTTTTCTCTCTCTCTAGGATCTCTCGCCTACTCTACCTGCCCCTGACACCCCCCCC
>LPNX011175691.1:404979-490942 GCA_001517045.1 Pseudotsuga menziesii
CTCCTATAACCCTTCCCCTATCTTGAACCCCCACTCCCCCGCTTCCCCTAACCTCCATTCTTATGTATGGCGTGCTTAATATTTTAAATTAATAATGTGTGAAGAACTGTTTGATGTGGTTATAAGAAGCATGCAAACTAATTGGTTTGATGCTCCTTGATCTGATCTTTCTATACTGGTACATTGAAATTTATATTTAAGCAAACTTAAGCATTGAAGACATGGTACATTCATGTTGCAATAGCAAGACATGAGATTAAGATCATATTGCACGATTGTTCTAGACTCCAACAATTGTTTCTAATTCACACATAATTAAAATGAAAGCGATATTTATATGATCGTTTGGAGGTGACTGCATTAATGTCGTCGGAATTACTGATAGGAGGGACGATCATGAGTCACTGTTTGGAGGCACATACATGAGGAAATTTTTGCGTCAATGACACTTCAAGTTTGCAATGTCCGAACATATTACGACCACAATAAGAACTTAATATTCTTATTGTAACATTTTATTCTTTTTATCTCTCTCTCTAGGGTCTCTCCCCTAATCCTCCGCCTACCCCTAACACCACCCCCCTCTCTCTCTCCACTGAACCCCTACCACCCACCCACCCCCTCTCTCCCTACCCCAAGCCTCCCTCTCCCTCCCAGTAATTCCCCTCCTACAACCCTACTCCTAGACTGACCCCCTGCTCTCCCCCTTCCCCTAACCTCAAGGCTTATGTAAGGTGTGCTTAAGCTTTTAAATTAATAATGTGTGAAGAACTACTTGAAGCTTCCATAAGAAGCATATAAACTAATTGGTTTGATGCAATCCTTGATCTGATCCCTCTATACTGGTCAATTGAAATATAATATATTTACACAAACTCAAGCATTGAGGACATGGTGCATTCACATTGTAGTAGCAAGCCATGAGATTGAGATTGTATGTGAACGATTGTTCTAGACTCCAACAAATATTTCTAAATTGCACAAAATTAAAATAAAAGCGACATTAATATGACCATTTGGAGGCGACTATAAAAAACATCATCAGAATTAGTAAAGGATGGACGATCATGGGTCACCTTTTGGAGGCATGAACATGATGAGATTATTGCACCAATGACACTTCAAGTTTGCAATGTCCAAACATATTGTGACCACACTAAGAGTTTAATATTTTGATTATGACTATTAGGGACTATGAACCAAATTTGTATCACCTAAGTCATGTTTATCATTGCTTGGGACGACTTTGTATTACTTGGGACATTTCTATCATTGCTTAGAGTGTGTTTAAATTGCTTGGGGTATTTGTAGTATTGCTTGGGGTAAATTTATATTACCTTGGGAACTTTTATCATTGCCCATGGAAAATTTGTATTAATTGGGGTGTTTTTATTAGTGTCTAGGCATTTTTGTAATTATTGGGTCAACATTCTGTTTTCTAGATCAATTCACTTTATTGTTGGGTTGATTCACTTCCTTGCCTGGCCATTCTCTTTCCTTGGTGGGTTGTACACATCAAATGATAACCAATGTAATTTGTCAATGGAGTGATTCCTCTCTTTGTTGATGCATGTTGGGAAATTTTGCGTTGGGTAATGAAATCGTAGTTTGTCATTACTATCCCTCTCTTCAATTGATGACATTTCATGGTTCAAGTGTAAAGTGTTAGAGTATCTTGAACACATTCAAACGGTGTGGATTAATTTTTATTGTCCATTTTAATACAAATCCTTCTTGTACGTGTTGATAAATACCATTTCACATGTGGTTCTCTTAATTATGGTTAAATAAATTAGAGTCTAGTTATGAGTCATGAAAATCTTTTTTGAATGCGTTGTTAAAGTGTCAAGTCTCTCACTTCATCACCATGGTATATACACTCCATGATTGATTGTGCACATAATTCTTGGTGAAGAGTGTCGTATCACACATGCTTTAGTGAATTGTAATTGAATTTAAATGGGGGTTGTGTATAAATTTAGGATATGTTGGTATGAGCCACGCCTTTTCCTTGCTTTCATTGAGTGTTACTATTACATGTGGAATAGTCATTGAGTTGAGTAGTGTTTTGTATATAAACACGGTATAAAAACATGGTTGCATGGTTGCATTGTAATAAATATTGTTGTCTTGATTGTTAGTTGCATGTGTGCTTAAGTGTTGTAGCGAGAATTGGCTTGGCTTTCCATAGCTTGCAAACAAAGTAGGGTTCCCCAAATTTGAATGCAGTGTCAAGAAGTTTGAGTCATTTCAAAGTGCACAAACAATAAAAGCCTCATAATCAATCTAGAAGACACAGTTCTTAGTACATAGCAAGTGTAGAGCCACAACGTTTTGTGGTTGGTTGTTGTGTACATGCCACATCGAGAATCGAGGCCTTGTAGATAGAAAAGACAGATCTTTGTACAAGGATGAGAACATAAACTAGACATAAATTCCACATAGCATTCGTGTTGGGGAGGCAAGTGGACTATAAGTCCTTTGTTTACATATCAATAATGCTAGAAGATCGTTGGAAAAAAAATGGAAGACTCTTCTATACGCTTTCCCTACATTAAGAATGCATTGGACCATTATAGAATGGGCAACAAATGCAAGTGAAGAGGCCTCATGGTGGAGTTAGTACAATAATAACTCCACATGCTGACATTGTGGTGCTCTTACATGCTCTTAAGATCATAGCTAAGTCTAAAGCTGGTGGAACGTGGCCTCGACTTTCATGAAGCATAATGGTAGCTCAACCAAGTTACACACCCTCCACTGTAACGATTTTAAAAGCTCTAAAATAACCACTAAAACAATAGTTTTTAAATTATTTATTAATTATGATAATTAAAAAAAATCACAAATTAACAAAAAGAATAACATCGCATCACATATCATTGAACCAATTAAACATTTAATCTATAAAGTTGCATTAAATTTTTTTTTTTTATAAATAAATCAAATTAATAAAAAATTAAAAAAAAAAGAATTTTTTTTTTTAAATACAGAGACTAATACTAAAATAACTAAAAATTAATAATAAGTCAAAGAAAATCATACCTCATTAAAAAAAAACAACAACATGACAAATAATATTGACAACTAACATAATCTTAACTACTTTTTTTCATGCATATTAGTATTAGCCTTGAACTTACTTTTCATGTCAAAACCGAATCAAAATTAAACATAAATTTGTTGATTTACAATCAACTGATCGATACACCATCCCATCAAAATTAGCCACTCTCAATAGAAGACAATGTGGATTATTAGACATAATATATGATCCTCCCATCATCGAGGCATTCCTTGCGCATGATATGAACCTTCTTACATGGCTCATAAAAACATGTGGCCTTTTTAATTCGATGGAGATAATGTTTTTTTCAAAGGGGAATTCATATTAGGTTGCTTCAACTTTGACTTTGAATTAGACTTATTGGTGAGATAAAGTGTGCCACGTTTTTCCTAATCAATTAATATAAAGATGAGGCGATTTCCCTAGTTATTTTATCGTGTGTTACATAAGGGAATTTAAAGAATTTTGTTGTACTATGGAATCTCCTTCTTACTTGATGCTTTTGGAGAAGAAGGGCCCACTACAAACGTGACCAACAATTACTCCTATTATATGCGAAATGTGTTTGATTTTTTCCTTACCATATTGTCTATTTATCGAGGAAGGTGCCAACGTATTTTCATTGCCATATTGTATCATTATCGAGGAAGGTGTGGAAGATGCCAAAATTTATTACAATGTTTCTTATGGATTAAAGCATGAATATTCTCATACCTTAATACACTTCCCACCTACCATGTAATGCCATGGGCATTACAAAATTGAACCTGTAGAAACATTTGCTTTTTCATCACCTTTCTTTAACCAAATATCATACTTTTTCACTTCTAAAAAGCTTCCTCCATTGTGACAACTCCTAAATTTTCCCATGTTTTTCATGCTCTCTTCAATGATATTGCCCTTTTTATAATCCTATTTTTTCATGCTCTCTTCAATAATATTGTCATTTTTATAATCCTATACCTCCTTAGTGATTTTAGTTATGATTTTTTTACACTATACATTTGTGTGATTCTTTTTAAGTTAGCATTGAAGGTTATCATGGCAAATCTACATGAAGTTGAGTAATATGGTCTCATTCCATTGAAGAAGGTTATTATAACAAAGTTGCATGAACTCGAGTCATACAGTCTTATTCCTTGGAAAGTGGAGCTTTGAATTTTAAACATTAAATTGAAAGATTACGATAAAAAAAAAATTCCATCTAAATCTTAATTTTAAGACTACCTATCCAACCCTTTTGTTATAACAATTATCATTATCATAACTCATTTTTTAAACATTAATTCGAAGGATTATGATAGTTTTTTTTCATCTAAACCTTAATTTTATCAAAATATCCTATGAAAAAAATCTATCGAGCCCTTTTGTTATAACAATTATCACCATCCTATTATTCCATCTAGATTTTAAGTCTATTGGTTGTTATTAAAACCAAATTTTCAACATAGCCTTTAAGAAACAGCTAAAGGCTACAATCTCAATAAGCATAGACAAGTAAATACTCAAAGACATTTCTCGGAAAGTTAATCAACTAATACATTTTCATTCTTCATGAAAGTTAATCAACTAATACATTTTCATTTTTCATGAGTATTTATACACTAGTAAGAATTAAAAAAACCAATGTTGTAATATGAAGAATCGCGCTATACTCTAATCATCAACAATGCAATTATACTATACAATCCATATCTATAAAAGTATAATAAGTGGGCAAATAAAAAGGAAAAACTATAAGCTAATATTAAGTAGTCTTTTATTAATATGTGTGATTACAATCATAGGATTATACATATTTGTGCTCTTTACACAAAGGGGAGGTAGGTTATACAAAAATAAAGAAAGGAAAAAATAAAGAATTTTAGGCTCCATACCCTCTCTTAAACTTATGAAAAGTTTCATTTTTTTGAATTTTCCGAATCAAATTTATTAAATATTTTGTAAGTTATTGTTAACATTATTTCATATATATATATATATATATATATATATATATATATATATATAACCAACCTTTTTGAAAATTATATTATAATTCTATTTTAATATGATTTTATTTATTACATTCTAATTTATCATTATATTGTATTTATTATGTTGTTAATCTTTTATAACAAAATAAACCAGAAACACGTTTCATAGTTTGTGTATATACACAAACTCTGAATTTCAGAGTTTGTGTATATATACATTTATGAAAGAGACCGAAAACTGTAGGGATGGCGGTGGAATGAGGAATGACCCACATATCACATATCTATGTGATGTTGGAAACCATGATCCTAAATAAATACTATCGCAGATATTTGAAATGGGTGGAGTTCAACGAGGTCATCCAATTCAACTATAAGCAATTTTAAAACTTGATTATAAAACTTGATGAAAGATTTTTGTGCTTATTGTGATGTGGTTGAGAAGCCTTCCATTATAGCGTCCAAAGCAATAGGTTAACTTTTCAATTTTACTTTAGAAATCATCAAAGCTTTAAAGGAATTATGTAAATTGTTCATATAAAGCAGATCAAATTGCAAATGATAAAGATGAGACTTTTCTGTCATTCTTTGTTGTGATTGTGGTTATTTTAACTGTAGTGCAAAGATTGAAATTAACAGAATATTGTCAAACTCGACAGTAGATTTGAATTTACTGGATTTTCCTCCTGGATTTGTATTTGGTACGGCCTCCTCAGCGTTCCAGCCTCAACCATTGTTTTGCAGATCTCCGTTGCAGTTGCAAAGCTTGGAATAATCGGTGAATTGTCTGCTTACATTTAACCGTACTATGGGGAAAACCTGTAATCAAAGTACCTGGTAGTAATAGATGTATGATATCTGAAACACATTCCTTATTAGAAAAATGTAGAAATAATGTGAGGTGGTTCAAAAAAATGATGTGAAGTATTAATTGAACAGCAAAATCCTCTGGCCTCTGTCCATTAGCCAACTATGAAAGCTTGGAGTAATATCGGTTGGACTTGAGCATACTTCGTAAGCTGTGGGTTTTTAAATAGCAGGTTCGGTGTGCAGTGGGCAATTTGCTTTGGCAGAGATTTGTTATACGCCTGCCTCCAATTTTTCGATTGGCAAGTTTGCAGCAGTCGAATCGAGAACGAGATTGAAGTTTTGGCTCAGACGGTCAGTTGAGGGATTGACGAAGGAAATCGCCTACTGTTACAATCGCCCAGAACCCAGCCTATTGTGCATAGTTTAATTCAACTGTTGGCTGAGGGCTCTAGTCTCGGTTGGTGCTCCGATTTCGCGGTAAGTTTGTGGGGGCATATTCCCGTTATGAATCGTCTGATTCAATGCATGCTTTATATCTTGGAACAACGTCCTCAATTTCTTACCAGAGTCCTGACTTTTTCCTGAAAAATTGCTACTGTGATTTTGGTAATTGTGGTAATTGCATTACTGCAATACCAATGACTCTATAAAACCCAAAATCTCTTATGTGATAAAACAGAGTTCCTTTCTAGTATCCTTCCGAGGAGGTCTAGCCCTTCCCAGAAATATATTTTATAAATTACATTTCAAATAAAATTCAAACGTCCTATAAGTATATTTTCTAAATTACACTTCAAATAAAATTCAGATTTCCAAATTTATTAGAGGTCATCTAGGTGGAAGCAAGCAAGTAGCAGCTTATTACTGAAATTTGAGTCTCAGTTTCATTGTGAGAACTTTGTGTTTGCAAAGTTTTGGGAGGATTGAGCTGTCCAAGGCAGCTGCAGCTGGACCAATTTGGTGTTCAAGCGAGTCAGCGCCTGCCCGTTTCAAAGCAAGCAAACGCAGAGCCTGACAGGTTTATCTTGTCTGCCTACTTCTCATGCCTGCAAAGTACATAAATGTAAGACAAACACACGGGGCAAGTTCGGATTCGATCAGGGGACCGCGTGGGCTAGCTATGGAGCAAACCATGATTGGGAACTGATTCGATGAAGGGATGACTAAGTTTTCAATATAGTTTTACAAACCATAAATTTTTTGAAAAAACGTAAATGATTCTTATTGGGCAGAGGGAGGACCATGATTAGGAACTATGTCGAAAACCGACCTCGAAGAAAAACGTCTTCGACGTAAAAATAAAGGGAAAACAAGTTTTTAACTAATCACACGTAATTTTTAGTCTTTCCTTAATTTTATATTCCTTGTAGTCATGATTAAAGCTACTTTAAATAGGATAATATACTTTTCAATAATATTTAATTTGTTTATCTTATTATGTTTCCATAAGAAGATATATATAAATGGGGAAGGTGTATTAATCATGTCTGTACAATGTAATATTTGAAATTTTTTCTATAGTTGTTTATAGTTGTTAATATCAGTATTTTTAAAATTTGAATTTTTTTATTTTTTATTGGGAAAATGTAGCTGACGTCATCCTCAGTTTTCCCTTCTCAGGACCCAGTGGTGAGGTGATCACAGCATTGGGTGTGGTGGTAAGGTTTTCCTTCCCTTTATTTGCTACTGCATTAAATTTTATCTGCTGCTACATTACTCCGGCACGACGTTGAATGTAGGTTTCGATGGAAAAGGCCATTCAACTATTAAAGCTAAGCATCCATATCACGCAACCCCAGGCTTGATTGATCCTAAAATCACGGCATCACTTTTCAGGATATCATCTCTTTGAGGAAGTCAGAAATACCACATTATTATTTCCGGAGAACTTCTCTCCGGTCTGAACCATCATCAAAATTTAATGTCGAGTACGAACTTAAGTTTACTTTGACTATGATCACCACTACAGAGAGAGAAACCAACTTTTATATGACACATAGAATGACGTTAAGTCTGCTCAATCGAGGCCAAGCCCAGCTGCCCACAGTTTTGAGTTGTTTAACCGCCGTATTTGATCAGAAAACTAACACATATACAAAGAAATATTTTAAAGGGAATTCAATTTCTCCCTTCATTTCACATGCCCTGGTGCAAGTATTTGTGGGTATTTATCTTCATTTCTTGCCATGAAAATATGCACTTAAACTGTCAAACCAAACTTCGATAAATTACCTGTTTAAAAATGACTTATGGGAATTAAACATGAATTCCAGGAGAGCCCACAATGGATCCCTAGACATTCATTCATTCTTCACTTCTGGACTTTATCTTAGTGGCACAAGTTTGAATCTTTTGGGGAGCTCATCTTCATCGTAATACGAGATCCCATGAACATTTTATTCCCCATAGCCATGACAGACGAACCATCCATTGCCAGATGGAAATTTGAGGTATTTTTCATTCCTTTTTCTTTCTTTTAACAATCGTATTCTCTACAGATCACGTTAAATTCCAATATCAGTACCAGTCTTCAAATAAGTTCATAGCATCTATTGAAATCCAAATCAAAAGATCGCATGATTGATTCTCGCGGCTTTTTGTTACAGCCTTTTTTTGTTGTGTCTTTTATCTCATGTAGGATTTTGAGGAAGTGTATGATGTGAAATGCAGAGTTAAACACAAAAATATGAGGGAAAATGGACATTCTCTAGTGGAAAATGGTCATAAGGGTTTTGATGAGCATACTGGAGGGACAATCAATGGAAATGGAAACAATACAAGAAACTATGTGGGTTTGGCTGTCTATGAACAATTTTTAAGCCGAGATGGTTAGAGGACCGTGTGATTATGTAATCGTTGGCTTTGATTAGAGTTTAAAAGGGAAATTTATAAAATGTCGAGTAGATCTATGGATTCTTCAGTTTGTGAATCTCACAATTTCTTTCTGATTAAAAGCACATAAAAATAATACACATAAAACAATAAATAGGTGTAATTTTAGCAACCTCCAACTCACAATAGAGAGAAAATTGCAAACTAATTCTTCAAACTATGCATCAAGCTTATGAAGTTGAATGTGTTGTATTGGTTTCAAAAAAAACAACGGAACAGAGTTTGTTGCTGTGTCTGTAGGGAGATCGACAATGAAACCGTGAGAGACTGCCTTTTTTTTGTTTTTATTTTTTAATTTGACTATTTTTGGGCTCTTTACTAGTTTTTTCTTTCCATTCTCATTTTAAGTTAAACAATATTTGGAATAAAAAAAGCCTTGAACAAAATTCTGCAAGGGTTGATATCACTACGAATCTATATTTTTCTCTGCCCGCTCTTCCTTTGATATTTATGATTTTCATGGTGTTTTGACATAGTAAATCAATTTCCCAATGTTGTCGGAATTTATTTTTCCAGCGTTAGTGTGATAGTGGCATTTGTTTTTTCTATAAATATGGTGGTTACATTATATGCAACGATTTTTTTACTTTTCTATTTTGATATTTTGTTTTGTTATCGACACTCACTTTTTGATTGTTGGTAAGAAAATGACCAATGATGGAATTGGATAAAATGTTGCCCCCACATTGCATTGAAAAACTTTTACACTAATGGATAAAATTTAATGTTGAAAAACAACACCTTTCTAGAACTTATCGGAAAAATAAGCCCTACATGAACATTGTATCATTCCACCATGTACAAGCTTCATTATTCTTTTGTCTAATGAAGGCCCTGTAAGAGGTTGAACTACTTTTTATGCTTGTGAAGGGAAAATTGAACCTGTTAGAGGTTATTGATTTTGGCTGAAATGTACTTTTGTTTGAGTTGTGATCGAAAAAGACATTGGAGGAATGACAATTTTCGGGATATTAGGTATCAATGAGTGTGATTGATTAAAAGGAGACTACAATTTCACCCCTTGAAAGTGCAAGTTGCATATGGTTATGGAGGACATTGATGTTTGGGGCAAAATCTAGGGAAAACTGACAGCTCTTTTGATCCTCCACTATTATTTATGTAAGAAGAGAGGGTTGCAAAAGCAAAAAGGATTATTTTGGATGTGCGAGCTCTACTGTCCTCCCAACCACCCAAAGCATTAAACACTCTTGGATAAGACTACATTGGTGGATGAATAAATCAATCCAATATCCCTTCTTTTGTTCTGCATACACTAATAGGGTGATAATAAAGGTCACATAAAAGTAAATAATCAAATTATACGCCAACCGATTATTCAATAAAAAAAGTAAATAGTCATGAGATTTAAGTAAACATAATAAAGGCCGACATTTGAACTCACTTGTTGTTTATTAGATAATTAAACTCATATCAAGTGCAAAAAAGAAACTCCTTCAACAAGTGTTTTCATTGAAAAAAACTTCTCTTCATAGCTAACCACAAAGCTGATGGCAATGTCGAATACATTGCCACCACATGGCTCTGGTTATTACTTTATTTTAATATAGAAAAATATTTTCAATCTTTGAAGAATAATAATAAAATAAATTTTAATCTTTTTAAATTATAATATATTTTAAATTAAAAATATATTAGTGTTCAATATGCATCTAATAATATAATCACTATTATCAAACTTATATATATATATTTTCTTCAAATTGTTTTATAAGAGGGATTTTATTATAGAGTAAAATTTAAAATTTTATTTTATAAAAAATAATGATGATTATAAATATATTGATTTTTTGTTTTAGTGTAAGATTTAAAATTGTTTTTGATTGGCTAAGAACTTGTTTTCTTTGTTGATAAGGAAATTTGTTAACGCCTTAGACTCAGAGGTATCTAGTAGGACTCAAAGTCTACCCCATTTTCAACCACCTATGGGTTATTTTAATTGGTATGATTTTCGTTCAATAAAAAAAATGATTCAACAAATGACAATTGTCTTCAATATTAATTTGACAAATAAATTATGATAAATTTTATCATCTAAAACAAATACATTAAATGTTGTTTTGGTAAAACAAAATAACTGATTTATATCCAATATAACTAAAAATATTAAAACATGCATTCATACATTATATGATTATAAAAAAAGCAACTCAAACTTTTAGGGGAGTTTTATTTTGGTTGAGGAAAATTTGTGTATATGTGAGGTAACTTAAAATATCGGAACATGCATTTATATATAGTATGGTAGTATAAATATATTCAAAATATTAGAATATGTATTCTTTTCTTTTGGTTATAATAATAATAATAAAGGTGGGGCAATAGGGGGGCGAGGTTCTCTTCACCTCGGATGGACGGATGGAAACCAAATTCTCTTGGGGGCTTGGAACAGAAACAAACAATATGGCAGAAACGTTAGCCCTATGGAAGGGTCTCTCGATTGTCAAGAATCAGAGAATTATAGATCTAATAGTGTTGGGAGACTCAAGAATTTTAATCCAAGGTCTAGCTGAGAAATCCCTTCCAAACTAGATGCACCTTCGACGGCTGATAAAAAAAATTCAAGTTCTTCTATCCACAAAATTGAGTTCTACCATATCCTTCGAAAACATAACTCTGAAGCATATCAGGCTGCAAATGTTGGAACCACTCTTAATTTCGGCTCGTTGTTGATTAATGGGATTTGATCCAATTGTCCCTCGCCATAGGATTGTGGTTGGGCTCCTGGGGCTAAAGGCCTTAGGGGCCCGTGGCTTGTGGCACCTGCCACCTCCGTCAATTGATGCGTTCCCCTGCCACTTGGTGAAGCGCAAGAAATTATATAAGCGCATGTGCACACTATGGAGCGAAAGGTGGGTTATAAATGGTGGTATGTTGGAGGATACTTTCCTACTTGCGGAAGGTTTCAAGTCTCGTCGATGCACTGCGAACTCAGTGAGGTGATGCAGGAATTTATGGCTCGCATGATGGTTTCGGGGGGCAAGAATATCACATTTTTGAATGGCAAGGATATAAGGATGAGAAAGGAGAAGGGCAGAGGATGTATGCTATGGTTGTTCTGCAGCAAAGTATGGCTCGCATGATGGTTTCGGGTGGCAAGAATATCACATTTTTGAATGGCAAGGATATAAGGATGAGAAAGGAGAAGGGCAGAGGATGTATGCTATGGTTGTTCTGCAGCAAAGGCGAACACAAGGAGGTTCTTAGGTTGGTCTGCAACAGAGGCGATTACGAAGAGGTGCTAAGAGTTCTGGTGTTTTACTACGTGATGGAAGCGTCTTCTAAATCCACAAGCTCGTCCCCGCCAACACTGTTTGTGGAGTCTGATATCCGAGGCCTTAAGAACGAAATTAAGAAGCTAAAACAAACGGTTTATACCATTGACACCGAGGGAGGAAGGTGTTTGGAGAACGTTGATAGGGACTTGGTATTCCTGAGGAAGGAGTTTAAACTGGCAGTCAAGCACTCTGAAAATGTTGTTCTGGGATTAATGGCCGAATTGGATATAAAGATGGAGAAGCTCTAATTAAAAGTAGTAAAGATGAAAGCAGAAAAACGTTCTGGTTCCTCGCCTCACCTTGAAGAGGAAAATAAATGAAATCTTGGTTGGGAAAAACAGTTTTGATTCTGCTATCTGCATGCGGAATTATGTTTTGAATTATCGCTCTAAGGTTTAATAGTCTGATTGTGAATAGGGTTATGTCGAACGCTATAAAGGTTTCTCTTTTAGATTACTGTTTATGTTTCTGTTTGGACCGGATCGACCGTAACTTGATATAAGCTAGCAAAAGTTGAACTCTCTTTGCCGCTTCCACAAGAGCGTTTTGTAACTTGGATTTGTTTCTGTGGTTATGCGACCTTTTTAATATATCATAACCGTTATTGTCAAATAATAATAATAATAATATATTTTTGTTAAAGTCTATAAAGCTGTACATACTTAACTCTTTATGAATTTAAATCTATAACTTTCTAAGAAAAAATAAATATTCTTAACCATTAGACCCACTCAATTTATACACATTATTTATTTCAATTGATATAATAAATACTCATTAAAATTTATAACAACAATCATTTTTAACCATAAAAATATTTATTTTTCCTTCTCCTTTAAATTTATTTATTATAAATAAACAACAATAATGTATAAATAAATATTTGATTACATAATCTCAAATTGATTTGCTTTGTCATTTCTTTTTTCTTTATATAATGATGGGAGTGAGATTTAGTGTTTACTTCTCTCATCGCTATATGGAAGATATCTAAAATTTACTTTTTGGATTTTTTAAATTTTATTATATTTACATAAAATTGTATATATAAAAAGGTTTATTAATTAATATTTAAATCTTATTTTATATATTTTTTATTACTTATATAAATTAAAAATTAAAATGATTTTTTTAAAAAGGAAATATCTACATGGACTAACTTGGGTCATTTAGGTCTTAAAAAAAGGTAAGTAATTACTTGGTTTGAATTATAATTTATTTATGTTCTTAAAGAGTTTCCTATATCACCATAGTTGTGATGAATTAAAAGGCTATGAGGTTTAGTATTATAACAAATATTTTAAAACTGTGATTTAATGTGGATCCATGAAGGGAATTTTAAGAGAAAGTGATTTTCATCTTCAACTCTCTAAGTGTCACAAATATGACAAATTATTTTATCCTACCACATTTTAGGAGCTATTTAACACCCAATTTTAGTATGGATCTCATGAGAGTTTGTTCTTATTTAATCAATGTTGATGTTCTTGTTTACACTAGTTAAAATAGAGAGATACTTTTGATCTTCGAAATTATGGTTGATCACCTCCTTATAACATCTTAATTTTCTCTTATCCTCTAATACTTTATCATACCACAAATTCTCATTAAATTTAGATGTATTAATATTTTTAATATTATCACTATTATGCAGATTGACCTCTTCGTCAACTCCCAAATTATTTACCAAAGGCTTGGTATATTTATGCCAAAATTGCTTGCATCACATATGTTTTTATTAGAGTTTGAAGCAATCTTATAAAGCCTTTTGTCTTCCATGTTGTTTATCTTGTTCTTGTACATTAGGTACCTAGCCATAACAATACTCTTAATAGGGGAGAAAACGTGTAATATAACATAATATTAAATAACTATATTAAAATGTTCAATCAATCTAGATGCATTTAAAGGAGGAGTCACACTACTTTTGCTCATCTACATTGTGTTTTAAATAGTCATGGTGAGGTACATTATCTTCATTTCCCACTAAAAATGGGTCATTGAGTGATTATAGATCACCCAAAACTGGCCCAAACTCCTTGGTCATATGTATATGTAGAAGAAAAATCTTTTGAATTGATATCTAGGCTTGTGCATATCACTATTTTCATTAAAATAATTCAAGAAAAGGAATGATATTACTCTCTTTCAAGTGTCCAGACATCTTCATAATCATCATTTGTTGGCTATGAGGGAGATTAGGATGGTGATGACATTGGAAGAAAAGGCATGATATTACTCTCTTTCAAGTGTCCAGACATCTTCATAATCATGATCTGTTGGCTATGAGGGAGAATAGGATGGTGATGACATTGGAAAAGAGGAGATTCATAGTCTTCTTATAGAATACATGTACAACCAAAAACAACATCTCTTCATTGAGGAAGAAGAGACCATTCCTCAGAGAGTTTGAGCATCATTTAATGACTAATCATAATGAAGATACCGCCATATCAAACAAGTAAAACAAATCTTGTTTTTGTAATTCTATTGCCTTAGGTTTGTCTATATAAGGATATTTGGTTCAATCACTCTTTGATCAATAATGGGAATTTGTTTATTTCCTTCTTTAAAGAGACAATGCGATACATGAAATTTTATATAAGGATATTTGGTTCAATTACTCTTTGATCAATAATGGGAATTTGTTTATTTCCTTTAAATAAGACAATGTGATACATGAATTTTTTTATATCATCTTCTTCTTCTTTGCATATGTTAGGATATTCAGACACTTAGGAATGAGTTAAGATCAACTTGGTATAATGCATCTTTAGGTAAAGTGTGTTACTTTAGTATGCATCAATATGCGTTTATACTTATGTAATCTGATGGTCACAATATGTTCTAAACATAGAGTGATCTGATGGTCCATCTTCACCTCAATCTTAACAAATATTGATACATGGCTTAACACCAGATTGGTCAATGATCTCTATTCATCTACTTGATGATCAATTGTGAGAAACTCGTAGAAACATTTTTTTTCTTGCATAATATATTTCCTCAAATAGTTAATTGGTTGGTGTCATGGATTGATCCCTTCTTCGATATTTTTAACCACGTAAAACCTCGGTGTGTTGATTTATTATTTGTTTGCGTGAGTAATTGCTCAAGGTGTTCAAACTTTTGGAAATATATTGTGTCAGTCGAACATGGAATTAGAGATCTTATGAAGTTCTACTTCCATTGGTGATCAATATCTTGAACCAGTGTAGCTATGTGCATAAAATATTTTTTATTCTTCTATATATGTTCATTTTTTGGATAAGATAGGTGTTCCCTTGGCATTTGAAGCATTGCTTTCAATTGGAAACACTTTTCTATTCACTAAAAAAGGTCTATACTTTGCCAAGATATGACCTTTTTACTAGATTTAGAGGTATATTGTTCATAATTATAGAGTTTTCAAATTGTTTTCTCATATTCCTTCGTAATTTAGCTTGGTTTTCTCCTTCATAATTTAGCTTGGTTTTTTTAAGTCCCCGTTTTTACATTTTCAGTGTGTGTATTATCTTTGACGTGCACTTTGTGTGAACTCAACAAATCATAAACATTACATAAAGGATTTTCTTAACTTCATATGATCTTTGTTGTGTGCCTTTTGTGAACTCAGTAAAATAGAAACAGTGAGAAAACTTACATTTTCTAGGTGACATGACCAAGAAATAACCCAAAATCTAAGAAATTTTGGTTTTTTGTTTTTTCCTAGTTGTGTAAATTCTCTTACAAATTAACCAAAAATAAAGGTTTTTTGGGTAGGCATAACAACAAAAACAACCTCATTCTCCTCCATCACTTTACTAAATATTTTACTTAACTCACTTAGTTAAAAGTTACTTTAAAAAGTAAGAGGTCTTGGGTTCAAGTCCTTCTTTTTACTTTTTGTAAAAGTTCATGTAACTTTAAGTTATAAAGTAACCTTATTGTAAAAGTGTTTCCCACTTATTTTTATAAAAGTGGGTCACTTATTTTAAAGAAACTCATCTGTAAAGTGAGCTTATAGGAAAAGTTAGTAAGGGGGGACTGTTTATTGCATCTTTAACTCCCATCATCACATTGATCAACCTTTTCCTACCACGTGGCTCCTTGGCTCCTTTTCTTCGCATTTTTTCAAAAGAGCACAACTTTGACATCGAGGGTCTGTTGTCACTGTCATTTTTTAACTACTTATTTTTTCGATCCTTGCATCTATACCATCAATTTATTCTTTTGGAGCCATATTACCTGTATTACAATATGACTGCTCCATGTGATATTTTTCTTACCAATACCAACTACTTCTCATAGAAATCCCATATGGAGGATGTCCTACAAAGAAGGGGACTTTACCGGATTATCTTGGGAAAATAAATTGAACCTATTGATGATGATAAAAAAATAAAATGGGACAATAAATGTGATGAATCCCGTGGATTAATTAGGATGACAATTTTTAATGATTTACAATTCCACCTTTAAGGAATTGATGAACTAGATAAGGCTTGGGAAAAATTGGAAACTGGGTTTGGTAAACACAATGAGATTTGAGGTCACTAGCTTGAAAATCAATTGGCTACTTTAAATCCAAGTGATTTCGGTTTCACTTAAGACTATACATATATGTACAAAACCATTGGACTCTTAGTTGAAGAATGCAACATAAAAAAAGGAATACAAATAATATATTTTCATATTCTTTCCAAGCTTGGTCCTGCTTATTCTGTTTTTGTATCTACCATTTACTTCATGAAAGGAGCTCTAAGGGTTAACTACATAGTTGCATGTGTACCGCTCCTGGGATTTTGGTAACCCGTACTCGACGTTTCCCCGCTCCTGAGAGCTTGGGAGCTGGTACGAAACGTCCCCTTTTTGATGGGAGCTTCCTTGGGAACTTGGGAGCTTTTCGGGAGCTTTTTGGGAACTTGCTTTTGCCACTCCCTTTTTATTGGGAGCTTGTAGAAGCTCCTAACCATGCGGAGGCCAAAATCATAAGAAAAGTGTTGAAAATCAATTGAATGATTCAAGTTTATTGTGTCAAGAAATCACCAATAGCAAAAATTTCAATTGAATCTATCAATAATGCCATTTTTTTTATTTTCAAGGTTATATAAATAAAGAGGGCCCACACTTCTTAAATGTTTAAATCCATTCACATTCAATATACGTTGCAAGTGTACTTAAGTGAATATCATGAATTTTTTACAATACTAAGATATTGAACTACTTTAATTCATATCTCAAATGATTATAGCTAGCTTATTTTATTCATACTGACTGATATAGCAATTTAGGATAATAAACCATATCAAATTCAAGATACCAAAAGATTTGAAAGTTTGTTAGTTGAACTTAAAACAATCAAATTCATTCAAATTAGAAGTAAGTAGTAGTTACCATAAAAAAAATGCAAAGGCACCCAAATACTAAGAACTCTTAGGAGCAATGTGAGATTACAGTGAGATTTGTATAATGTGGACCTAAAGGAGTGAGCAAATTTAAAAAAAATGAATTTCATGACACTACTAGAGGATTAAGAGGATAAAATAGTTTAAGCTATGAAATTAATCAATTATGTATTTTTTAACTTTATTTTTTTAATATATTTTAAAAAAATTAATATATATTATTGCCGCTCCCAATCCTACATTTCTTGCAAATTTGGGCGAAGCTTCTAGCCGTATCGGATACTCGTGTCCACGTACCCAACGTACCCTCGTTCCAGAAACTTGTGCAACATAGGTTAACTATATAGAACCCACTCTTGAATCATTTTTTGATGCTTTGATTTAAGAGAAAGATCATCTCTTACATCTTTGAGTGCACAAGAATGTCAATACATATAGCAAAGCCTTAGTGGCACAACAAAAGGATAAGTCCAAGTAACCCAAGAAGAAACATCATTGCAACAATAAGGAAAACAAGGGTCCCAACCCATCTCATCGGCTCATCTTTCCAATGACAACAAAGGAACCAAATCAAAAGGTAAGAAGACTGAGAGTTATTGCAATTTTTGTAGGTAAGCTGATCATGTGGAATCCAAGTGTTTCAAGAAGATGGAAACCTTGGAAAAAACAATGAAGAAGCACAACATTGACCATGATTCTTCTAACTCTACTTCTAATGAGAATGCACATTTTGCTTATGAGTTTTCCTTCAATTCTTCTTCTTCTTCTTATTCTTAGTGGCTCATTAGCTTGGGAGAGTCTTGTCATATGACTAAGGATAAAGCCATTTTTTATGCCCTAAATTATTGTAACAACAAACAAATATTTGTTGGTGATGATCTCTTACTGTTGTAGGATATGAAACACTTCAACTAGATTATGGTCATTTCAATGATGTATAATAGGTGTTCCAAGAATTTTCTACAATTTGTTGTTAGTCTATCAAATCACTCATTCTGGTGAACACAAGACTATAGAGTTTACACATCACCAAGTTGCAATCAAGGATTATAATATCTTGAGCATGTCCTAGTAACCTGAATTGTTGATGATATTACTAGGTTTTATAGACTCAACAACTTTGGGCCATCACCTTTTCCCTTAGTTTTTAATTGCTCATGGAGATGACTTGAGTAAAATTTGGCATCAACGATTTGGTAATTTAAACTATCACTCATTGCAACAACTATGTAATAAAAAAATGGTGACTTGTCTTCCTCTCATCCCTTGCAAATATGGTGTTTGTCCTAGGTATGTTCTTGGCAAACATCATTGAGACAATTTTTAAAAATGTTCCTCTTGGAACGCCTCGTCCCCCTTGTAGCTTCTTCACAATGATTTTGTATGGTTCACTTCCCTCTGCTTTTTTCTCTGCATTCAAGTATTTTTTAAATGTTAGAGCACAAAACCTCTCCATAGCACCATTCTCCTACCTCATTAGAGGAAATTTCAACTCAAAATGGGCCTTTTAACTTTAACTCAAATTCCATGTCATCATGTGTTAGCCAATGAAATTGATTTAAATTCAAAATACCGTATAGGTCTTCAACACCTTTTTAATATAAATTTGGGGATAGGTATCATAAAAAAACTACTTTTTTTGTTTGTATTTTTGACATATCTCCCCGTGTTTTTACTCAAATTTCGATCGGGAGAGATCGTTGAATGCGAAATTAAATTTCACATCCAACGAGTACCCACTCGGCATACTTTTGACGGACCTCGCTACCCGAAAAACAAGAAATACCTGAAAAAACGTGATGATGATGTCATTCCTCCTTCATCCAAGCTCGAGGGTCTCCCTTCCTCCAATGACTTTGGAATTCTACCTTAAGAAATTGATTACAACTAACCACAATTAAATCTTTATACTTGAACCACCAGTCTCCATCAACAAGTAATATCGCAACCATGGTGATCAAAGCTTCAGTCACATGGAAAGTCAAATCTCCCAATTAAGCTTGTTGACCATCAAATCCCTCATCAACATCCCTAGCAACACCTGTGTGATGTCCCATGCAATTTCTTATAAAAATTGAACCATCTGACTTCTTTAAGCCTATCCATAAACTCTGATTAGGATTCAAAAATATCTATCTGTTTTGTTTCATAGCGAACTACATGACCACTTTTATGAGAATTCATTTCTACAAAATCTGAAAGTGTCACAAATGAATTGCAGAATTCACTACTACAAACCTGGGATAACACGATCACCACTTCCCGAAAGAAAATAAAAGAAACCTTATTCAAATAAGAATAAATATGGCATATTTCATGTTTTTTGTTTTAAAGAGTATTCATTAGAGATCAGAAAAGTACCATCAAAAGTGACTCGTCGCAGCAACTAAATATGATTGAAACCATGTTGAACAATCTCATAATTTCCCACTTTGCCATGTTCTCCAGAACTTGAATGATTAAAAGAATTTTTGATGGCTTAAAGAGCATTTGATTCAACAAAAACCAGTCTTCAAAATGATTTTACTGACATATTCAACAACACCAAGATTTGAAAATTCAGTAGCGTTGAGGTGGAAAAATGGTTAAGTTTCACTATAGAATATATGGAAATTATGTAGCGCATATTTGACAAAAAGTTATTCAATTCACTACATAATTTGAAACTCTCCATAGTAATAAGAAAGTGTTTCTTATTGAATTTCATAATCTTGAAAAGGACCAAATTTCTCAAAATGCCAAGTAATATAACTGTGCAACTTCTCAAAATCTCATTAACCAACAACTATTTGAAACATATAAACCTCAAACAAAGCACAAATGTAACACAATGAATAAATCAAATAGAAACCAGATAGAGATTGCAAATGGTTAGGGCTTTAGAGAAAGGTTATCGGGGTGATTTAGGTTTAAAGGAGTACAAATTTTGAGGAACAGATTCAGGTACTAACAGGAACCTTCATGTATATCTAACATAAAAGGAGAATGACCCCCCCCCCGACATTGAAATAAAAGAGAGATGAAGAAAGCATTGTAATTTTTTTGAGGAGTAATAATAAAAGATCAAAGTTTCCATTGCCCCATGGTTTTACCTATGTACAATAGGGTTTCCATGCAAATCCCGTGTTCTATCATTATTGTTGTTTGCTTCTATTTTTATATTTTTCTAACACATAGTTGGTTGGGCCCAATCCATGTTGAGTAATGGCCTCTACCTACCTACCTCAGTGACATTAGCATTGCAAATCATGCTCTTCTTTCATCATTGTTATTTTAAATATGGAAAAATTCATCGATATTACTTGAAGGGTTGATTTAAGTACAAATTCAATAACTTTAACATCTTGCAACCATAAAATGTCAAGCTCATAACTTCAATTGTTACTCTCTAAACCATAGTATTTTCAACAAGGGTAAGTGAAACATGTTATACAACTTGACGATAACCTTATACTCAAAACAAGAACTCTAGCCATAAAAACTCATATTTTTGTGAAAAAAATACCATAAAACACCTCCAAATCAAAAAAGGGTGCCCTGTAGCACCACTTTTTTTTTGGCTAAAAAAGTGGGCATGGACGAAAACAATCCTTAATGTTATTTACAATAACCTTAAAATCAAGCCTTGAATTGAAAACTAATGCTACCGCTAGCACACTTTTTCAAAAAATGGCATTATTATGCCATTGTATCATAATTTGAAATTGTATTTATTAAATCTCTCAGTAACACTATATATAACTAGCACTTAGTTAAACACAAATTATTCAATAAATTATTTCACCACTCTCTCCATATAAATTAAAAGAATTTGCGATATAATTCATAATATAAATGTTTATTAAACCATAAAATTCACATTTTTTGCTTTAAAAACACAAAAAACAACCCCAAAATGAACAATGGTTGGTATCATTGTAATCGAAACCCTAAAACGACCCTGGATTCAAAAGTGGACCTCCTAAAATAACTGTTGGTATTATTCAAGGTTGCTATTTTAAAAAGCTATAACTTTAAGCCCGGATGGTTTCACTATTGACTTCTTTCACCACTGTTGGAATCTGCTCAACTTGGATGAAGTTCTGGAAATTGTAGAAGAATCAAGGAAAAAAAAATGGATCCTTCTAGCTCTTAATGCTACGCACCTGGCTCTCATTCCTAAAGAAATAGGAGCTTCTCACCCTGGTAAGTTCCGCCCTATCTCCCTTTGCAATGTAATCTACAAAATTATCTCTAAAGTAGTGGAAAACATGTTAAAACCACTCTTACCTCTCCTCATCTTACCGGAACAATCGGGCTATGTGGAAGGAAGACAGATTCTTGATGGCATAATTCTTTCCCATGAGGTGGTCCACTCGCTGAAAACCTCTAAAATCCTGAGCATGATTCTCAAACTGAACCTGTCTAAATCCTTTGATAAACTTAGCTGGGCTTTTATTGAAAAAATACTGCTGGCTTTTGGATTCTGTCAGGATTGGGTTCGTTGGATCCTTTCTCTTATCTCTTTAGCATTCTTTTCCATCTTGGTCAATGGCTCACCTTCCTCCACCTTCTCCCCTTCACGTGGCATTCGCCAGGGCAATCCCCTTTCCCCCTTCCTGTTTATTCTAATGGCTGAGGGTATTGGGCATATGATCCAATCTACTCTTTCTGATCACTCACTCTAGGGACTCTCCCTTCACAATGGCCCGCCTTTGGATTACCAGCAATTCATGGATGACAATCTTCTATTTGGTCACTCCTCTGTGCATGAAGATAGGAAAAATCACTCTATCTTGCACACCTTTGAAGCTGCTTCAGGAACCTCCCTTAATCTAGATAAATCTCAAATCTTCTTTTTTAACACGAGTATGGCAGCCCAAAAAAACATTTCTCATATTCTCTGCTTCTTGGTTTCCTCCTTACCCTCCAAATATCTGGGAGCACCGTTGTTTGATGTTTCTCTAAAACACTCATCTTGGAAAGAACTTCTGAACAAACTTGAACTCCACCTTTCCTCCTAGACCTTCAGAGCCCTTAATCTCCCTAGTTGGGCTATCCTGCTAAAATCTACTCTGCAGTCTATCCCTCTTTATCTTTTCTCTGTCTTTGCAGCTCCGAAATGGGTCTTAAAAGAAATTGAAACTCTTCAAAGATCTTTCTTGTGGGGATGCGGGTAACAATAGCAGATGGGTGCTGGTAAGTTGGGACATGCTATGTAAAAAGAAGTCTGAAGGAGGTCTCGACATTAGGGATCCTAGAGTAAATAACCAAGCTCTCTCAGCCAAAATCTGGTGGAATTGGATCTCTAAGAATAACTCTCCCTGGTCGATGCTCTGGAATAACAAATATTCTCTGGATTATCCCGCGCACTCGCTAGTCATATTTGATGAAGAAATACCTGGATCGCAAATTTGGAAAGCTGCCAACTTGTAAAGGGCCATTATTCAAAAGCACAGTTTTTGGGAAATTAATGACAGAAATAAGGCTCTTTTCTGGGAAGACTCTTGGCAACAACTTCCCAGTCTTAAAAACCTTGTCCTTGATATGGAGTTCCAGAATTATATTAGAAGCAACAGCCACCTAACGGCTAATTATTTCTGGACCTCATCGTTAAACGGATTCCGCAGGTGGAAAGAGTCCGCTCTCTGGAACTCTGTTCCAAACAAAAAGCTCTCTAAAAAAATTTGGCCGAAACTTTGTACTAGACAGATCAAGCATAGGAAGGGTTCGGACATCATTCGTTGGGGTCGTCGGCCTTCAGGCAACTTCTCAGTGAAAGAATCCTACAACATCATTTCAGCCAAATCTATCAGCCAGGTCTTTCCGATATGGACTCATCTCTGGACTTCCCTACACTGGCCCAAAATCTTCCACTTCCTTTGGCTTCACCTGCATCGAAGAATTCTCACTTGGGAGAAATTAACTCGTAAAGGTTTCTAGGGCCCCTCCAGATGCAACCTTTGCAATAATAATTAGGAAACCATAGATCATCTTTTGGATGCTTGCCCTTTCACCAGCTTATTATGGGACTATGTGGCTGAGGTTTTTAGACGTACCAACAAAGTAAAAGGAAATATTACTGAGTCTCTTAAAAATTGGATGGACCGCCCCTTTGAAAGTAACATCCTCAACCAACTTTGGATGCTTATCCCTGGTTTTGTTCTTTGGTTCACCTGGAAAGAATGCAACAATAGAATTTTTAAGAATTCCACCTCTTCACAACAAGTTTTGTGGAATGCCATAAAAAAGAATCTCCAAGAAACCATTCACTCGAAAGGATGGACATCTTTTGACCTCCCCACCGCTCAAAAAGAAAAACTTATTTTAATTGCTCTAGACTTTGATTCCTCCATTGTCCCTTCTTCCTGCAGTAAATCTACCATGCGACCGGACAACCCTACTCACTGGGATCCTCTGCCTGAGAATGTGTTCAAGCTCAACTTTGATGGAGCCTCAAAGGGAAATCCGGGCAGAGTTGGTCTTGGCGAAGTTATAAGAAACAATCATGGTAACATCACCCACATATTCTATGGCAATTCGGGGTTTAACTCCAATAATGCAGCCAAACTCGATGGTCTGATTGCCGGATTATCTTTAGTCAAACAAAAAGGACTCTTACCGATTATTGTTGAAGGAGACTCTACCATAATCCTTTCCATTGCATCTAAACTTTTCCACGGCTTGCAGGTTTCCAAAGTCACCACCAGCTGGCATTTGGCCCATGGTATTAGCAGTCTGGCCTCCCTTCTGCAAAACATGCACACTATCACCTTTCACCACGTGCGCAGAAAAGCAAATTACTTAGCTGGATTCTTAGCTAACTCAGGAGTTATTTCATCTTACTCCTTGGTGGAAGGCACATTACAAGATTCTCTAGATGAGCAAATTCAGACCAAGTGTCTCCATTACGCCCGCTTCGATCTGTCTCGCCCGGATGCAGGTGTTAATCTCGACAACACCTGTCCGGCTAACTCCGGCGACACGTGGCCTGCTCTCCAGCCACCAACTCAGGCAGCCCACTCTGATTTGTCTTGCCCAGATGCGAGTGGCAATCCCGACGTCTCCTGTCCGGATAACTCTGGCGACACTTGGCCTATTCTCTGGCCACCGACTCTGGCACATGTGAGGATGATCACTTACCACCTGGCTCCTGATCGTCATCAACCTTCGCAAGATTCTCTGAGCTTGGGAGAAATTTCCCCAGTCACTTCGGAGCATGCGATCTGGGCTGGCAGAGGTATGTCGTCCTAGGCTCATTCATGGCTCGTCTGTAAGGTTTAATGGTGATTGACAGGCGGTTAATTCAGCTTTAGCTCGTGTTTTCTATTATGGAGGATAGCAACATTTGGCTCGCAGTCGAGTGGGAAGTTTACAGACTTGCTGCTGCTACTGTGCGTTCCAGAGCCCGCGACGGAGATTTTTCTCCTCTGCACATTAGTTTCAGGCTCAAATCTGCGGCCATGTCTCGCCAGCGAGGTACCCCTAGGCGTGCTAATTCAGGAAGGGCCAAAACCCAGAGGGGCTGCAATGCACCCGTTCCGGCGGACTATGAACGACATATTTATGCGCGGGTTTTGGTTTTGGTGGAAGCTTGGGAGAATAAGGTGCTCAACCGCAAGCTTTCGACAAGTGAGGAAGGCAGTCGAATTAATCACTACTGGATGCTAAAGAATATGCTCTGAAATTTAGCAGAGGATATGCTTAGTAATTGGGCGGAAGCCCGGATTGCGGTTCACTCCATGAAGACTAAAATCGCTGAGATAGATGCTCAACTTACGGCCATGGACAAATCATTTTCTTGGAAAGGAACGACAAGCATTTCAAGTTTGAACGTCCACAACTCAGGGGAAGGTGCTCAGGGTGGTGGTGCTAGTGGTAGCGAAATGGGTGATCGTGCCTTAACCAGTCTAGGTGGCAGTGGTAGTGTAATAGGTGGCTCTACGAAAACGCCACCTGCCAAGTCGTTCCCGGTTCCATCTACAATGGAACTTCTTTTCAAACGACTGAAGGACTCGCTGACCCTGCAAACGGAGCATCTTCCACCTTCTCTGACTCTGGCACCAACTGCTACCACAAATTCACCTACTGTGTCGCAGGAGGAATGATGGGCTTGCCCCATCACTGAAGAATTAACCTTGGCTTAATGTTCATTTTGAACGGGTTTCTATTTGGTCCTGTCGATAGCAGGCTTTATGGTTACAGTTTACGTTTTTTAGTTTTACTAGATGTCTTTTTTAACAGCTTGGCTCTGCTTGTATAAAGAAGTTTAGTATGTCTTTTATGGTTCCCTGTAACCTAGTCTCTTTGTTTATCAGTCATGAACATTACCAGCGTGAATCTGGTTAGACGGTTGTCTTATTTTTTGAGAGGCTCTGGAGGAGGTTTTGCCTCTTTTAACCTCAGACAGTCATGAGTTTTGGATGTAATTTTTTGCCTCTGTAATATAATATACTGTGCAGTTTACAAAAAAAAAATGGGGGTGCATGGGAAGTGATGGAGGCTCAATAATGTCATAAATATACCCATAAGCACAAAAATAGGAGCATCAATTCATTGTGTAAGAGTGGAATCTATAAATTAGATTACAACCCCTAAAAACTATGAAAATGGCACATAAATGACCATGAACACATAAACATGAGGCAATCTCTTTCAAGGAGGCTGCACTAAGTAAGAGGGTCCCACTAAGGTATGAATAAGGTGCAATAGTGACTCCATAGTCCATAAAAATTAGAAATAGGGTCTGTTGTACAATGTTTGGGTGACCAACACTACTAGTGTCACGAAGGTGCAAAATGAACTAGGATGAGTAATTCCCATCCAACAACAAGTTCTAAGGTGCTAGGGATTCCCCACTTGCCTCCCTCACACTCTAAATTCCATGGTATCCCATACTCTTTTAGTTTCCTTTGTTGAGCACGGTTTTTTATTTAATAAATAGTAACAACATTAAAGATAACACCAATGACAATAACATGACTAACATTAATAATAATGTCAAAGCCCATAATCATATTATCAAACAATGATCATAAGTCTTTAGTCACATTAACAAGCAAAAGAACATAAGTCCATGGTCACATGAAAGATCTTAAGTCCAGGGCTTAACAAGTGGGGTATTACATTTACTAAGCTTAGTTAGTGTGACCCAAGTTTAGTGTTCTTGGATTAGTCTGTATGGAAACTTGGAAAAAGTCTTGGAAGAAGGATTGACAATGTCTAGACCATTGTAGATCTGTTCTAAGTTTCCTATTGAAGAATTGGATCTATAAGCGGCTGACTTATGGATGCTTCAGGGATTAGTTGGTATAAGTGGGGTGGCATTAAGGAAATATTTCCTTAGACTACTTTGTAGACAAGTGTGCCTCGGTTTATTTATACTTTTGTAAAATGAGTCACAAATAATTATTAGAATCCCTTGTGCACTCATGTAGTTGTAACATTCTTTAATAAAGTTTAGACATCCACCTTGGGTGTTATGAGTACACTCTAAGTGAAGAGGTCTAGTTTGGTTGCACGTAGGAATACGATGTGAAATCTTGTATGATGGAAGAAAGGAAGTGTTGCATGTTCTAGGGAGGACCATTTTTAATAAGAATAACAATGGTGTGCTTAGTGCTTCTTTAGGGTAGGGTTCACTAGAGAGTAGCAATGTTTGGGGATTGGCAAACTTGTTTATGAGGCTTTGTCTATGTTGTAATAATGTTTGACAATAAATGGTACTATTTGTTTTGTGTTAACTCAAGTGTAAATTTGTTTTTAATCATGAAATTAGCTTTTTGTTTATCTTCTCTTTGGTTTGGAAGAATGAGGTTCTCCATCAATAATTAATAAAATGAGTATAAAATGAGTTTTGATGATTGAAAAATGCTCAATCTTCAAATTGCATTCGACACTCTATTTTTATTTTAGCTTTAATTTTCTTATTACTATGTGTGTGTGTGCGTGTGCGCACGCATGACGTCTAAAAATTCGACAATTTGGACCAGACGACCATTTTTTCTCGAAATCCGACATTTTTTGTTTTGCAAAAGCGGAATGTAACTGTGTTTTAATCATGATTTTGATGGTAAAAATAGATTTAGCACCCTCAAAGACCCGTTGAGTACCCAAAATTCCAAAACTTAACATCTGTAACCTAAATTAGCATTTATCGCTAGATGAAATTGATGAAGAACATTGTTGCTAAAAGCCACTGAGATTCCATGGAGGAGAAGTAATTGTTGTGAGCACATTTATCCATAGAAGCTTTGCTAGTTTTATATTTCTCCATTACTTTTTCTCCATGAATTTACCATGGGCAGTGTTTGTATGCAACATCAGGAGTTAACCGACACACCCAGTATGTCATTGAAGTTCCTTGCCAAGGGGATGATGCCCCACCTCTGGTGCAACATGCAAGTCTCGAAGGAATGCTTGATGCCTCCAAACCTTAAATCCATGTGAAGAGTGTGGCCAGCTGGATCCTCGACAGTAAAGTTTCTCTTTCTAGTTCTTTATTTTGCTAATATATAGTATTAATGGGTAAGTTTGTTAAAAAAATTACACTTGTAGTATTTTAAGTTGGAGGTATTAATTTTGTTTAGTTAGTATTTACCATGGACAAATTCTATTTCTTCCCATGACCTAGATATAACATTTTGAATTTTGCAAATTAGTGTATGGTTTCACCCATGGTGAGTTTGAATGAAAATCCATAACCATTGCTTTGAAAAAAAAATTTGAGGCTTGGTTTTCAATTGAGTTGTGGTCAAGTGATGAAATCAAAACACTTTCAATCAAAAAACATGTTGTCACGTCAATGTGATTAATGGAGTTAACCACCGCATTTGAAACCAGATGAAAGCTCAATTGGAGCACTTTCAAAGGTGTTAACTACCACATCCAACACTGCGTCAAAATGTTGGTGACATTGGTGGCCTTCAAATGTGATGTATCTCAAAGAACAAGGCTAAGCACAAGTCTGGGGTGAATTTGACAAGTAAATATGACATAATAGATACCACTTCATCATTGGAATTTAAGATGAAGGTAGTGCCCAATTCAATAACAAGGGATTGTTACTGACCAATAAAAGGAAATGAAGGGCATGTTAATATGTCTGTTGTATTTGGCTATTGCACATATGCCCATTCTTTGTTTAAAAAAAGTAACATAAATTATGTAGATATTTCGTGGATTCCTATAAAAAAATAAGGTGTTTATACATAAAGGTTAAGGGCATTTTCAAATTGGATAGAACCATCCAGGTGAACATTCAACTAAAAAGTGCAGAAGAAAAAATACAGTTAAAAATATGGAAATCGTCAAATTCTAAATTAGATGTGAGTAGGGCAAGTGAATCATATAGGTGCAAGGTCACCCACAATAGAATAAGCCTCTCTTAAAAAATCATACTACACAACCATTTATGATGATGGTTATTTTACACAAATATTAAAATGTAAAGAAGATATAACATATGCCAATCTTTTGATTAGTTAAAAATACATATAAATGAATCAAAACAATTTGAATAGTTAGAAACACATATAAATGAGCCAAAATCATTTGAAGCCAAATGAATGATGGCAGTCTTTGAAATTTATAAATCCATTTTTTTTAGATTTTATACTTGTAAACCTAGTAAATTTTTAAATTTAAAGATATATGGGTCAAAATCCTTAAATGCAAGAATTTATGAATAAGATTATAAAGAGAATATATTTCTAATTGTTTTTATGATAGAAAGAGAACTATAGAAAAATATCATGTAGTGAAAGTAAATTGGAAAAGAAAAATATACATTATTTATTGATATTAATAGATGTTGTTATCCTTAAGGGGTAGCTCAGTTGGTTGGAGTCCAAATCCAAAGACCGTTTGATATTGAGGTTGGAGGTTCAATTCTCATGAATCCAACTCTTTGGGTTCTTCAGTGTTAGGCTCCCAAAACTAGACTCGATAGACTATTTCACCTTATTGCTAGTATATAGTAGATATCATCAAGAGTTATTGATAGGTTTTTATAAAGTGATTTTATGATATTTAAAAATATATAATCATTAACATGATACATAGTTTAGATACTAAAAGCTTTTAATTAATTAAGATAAATCAACTATTATCTTCACACTAAATTTAATAGACACACACACACACACACATATATATATTATAAATATATAAATAGTTTAATCACAAATTTTATAAATATATAAATAATTTAATCACAAATTTATATAATATAGTTTAAGTATTCAAATATCATCATATAATAAATATGGGAAATACTATTTTATATAATATAGTTTAAGTGTTCAAATCTAATCTAATCACACAATAAATATGGAACAAATGAATATGAGCGTTTTCTTTAAGCTTATGCTTTTAATATATTATATTTATCTACCTAGTAGTTGGAATTGTTTGTCAAAGACGATGAATGCCAACATCGACTTCGACAGGTTCCGCACCTCGATAGGTTCAATATTGACTTTGACAAGTTTCACACCTCGACAGGTTCAATATCAACTTTGACAGATTCATCACCTTGAAATGCATCGTCCACACCAATGAACTACGTCATATTGTCCTTTTGTCTTCTAGTCAACTGTAACGATTGAACTTCTGGAACCGTTCCAACTTCTCTTGTAACTGAACGTAACAAGCAGACAACCCAAGCATTCTCAACACTCTATTTAAGCATGTACATTATTGTAATATATAGTAGTAATGAATTTTATAACAAAGTAATAGAGATTGGTTCAAATTCTTGCATATTTTATGTGTGTGTGTATGTTTCTGTGTGTAATGTATTTCCTACTTTACTTATTATTAATATGCTTCCACCATAACACTACACGATTCATACAATGGAACTGTTGTCCCCGTCATGCACCTGGGAAAGGTTGAATCATTGGTATCAGAGCTTTCTTATGCTTAAGTTGTTTGTAGACACTTCTATAGAGGTTACCTGACTTATGCTTGTTCAAACACACTCACAAACTCAGCAATCCAAGAGGACACTACCTTCGAATTTGGAGTATCTATCTACTCGTACCACTAGATCGAAGATGGTTGGAGAAACAGATAATAGACATGTAACTGGCAAGAAAGAGAAACTCATAGAGAAAGCACTGGCTCAACAACGAACTAAAAATGTTCACCCAATTGAATGAGATTCTCACACGATTCACCTAGACATTAGGAGGATTCTCGACAAGATCCAACTCCAACAAAATCACTCCATTCAAGGTGCAACTGAACTTGGACATTCTGAATCTAGAAGGAAATATTGACGCAGAATCCATAGACAACTAGGTACAACAACTGGAATCCTATTACTCTGTGAACCAACTCTCAAAATATGAAAACATCACCATTGCATCCTTAAAGATGTCGACACCTGTGCACTGCTAGTGGGAGAACCTACGACAAAAATGGAGAAAGACAAAGATCCCATAAAGACACGGGAGAAATTTTAGAGTACGTCTCGAAGGATCTATACTTGCCCAAGTACATTGAAAAACAATATACGAAGTGGCAGCAGCTAAGGCAATGGAAATACTAGTTCGTGCAGAGTTACACCAATGAGTTCTATCGACTAATGGCTAGACTTGGCATTCAAAAAGAAGATATTTTTTTTTGTTTTGAAGTACGTCAACAGATTGTCCCCATACATTCAGCAAGAGATGGAGTTTTTGATTGTCAATACGCTTGCAAATGCATTCCACTCTGCTAGTAAGATTGAATCCAAACATAAAGGAAAAACATGCTTCACGACTAAGCCGACAAGACAAACAATGCCAACTGCTGGGTGGATCATATATAATTGAATTATACTATTTTTGTTGGTATGTGTTTGCTACAAGTTTAAATTATTCTGCTCACAAATGTGCAATTTTTTGCTAGGCATGGCCAAATCTTCTTATCTATGACAAGCTTGTTGTCATGTTTGTAGGGGTAGATTTCAGCAATACTTATACTAAAATTATCATTTCATGAAAGACCATAAAAACTTTGAGCAAATTTATGAAAATTACATTTCTATTTGAATCCGGGTTCAATTATTCTGTAATTATATGGAGATTAATTGTAAAAAATAATTAATTATGGATGCCACTAAATAAGGCATGCAACATAGAGTTCCATATCTACTTGAAAACAAAGGAAAGTTAAAGAAAAAATTGTCGAACGAAAGGGCTAGCTCATGAAAAAAATGATTTATTTGATTATCTCTACATATAAAACTTCAAAAAATTTATCACCTATACAAATTGTTTAATAATCTGCATAATGTAAAATTATCAATTGCTACTTGGATGAAATTTAGTTGAATACTAAAAGTTTGGCAACCACCCTTGAACAATTTCAACCTAACCTTGTATTATTCCTACGAGTTTGTCACCTACAAATTGACAATTATAAAGAGTTTGGGTAACCCATGTGTTGCCATAAAAATGAGGCTATTGTCAGTTTTCCAATAACAATAAATAATGAAAACTTAATTGAAATACAAGTTACATTACAATTAAAAAAATAGAAATTAACATAAGTAATTCCAATTAATAACATTTGAATAAAATATATATATATATATATATATATATATATATATTGTTTAATTTAATGTTGTCAACTAAATTAAGCGATATAATTAGTAACATTTTATTAAAAAATATTTATATATATTTATGATTCAAATTAAAGGTTAGCTTAAATACAAAAAGATATGTCAAAAACATATAATGTGAAAACCTACTTCAAACCTTAAATGAAGCATAGACTACATTGAAAACCAAAACCTGCAATTGAAGACAAATAGGTTAAACAAACATACATACTGAAAAATGTGGACAGGTGTAATATTAAATAGTAAATTATTTGTATCTAGTTCTTGGCTTGAGGTTAAACACCAAATCAGAATTTGGCCAAACTCATCAAAACCGGAACTGGAAAATTATATAACTATAATACTATAGATATGCATTCTAATTTAGTTGGTATTGATTGGTTGAATATAAATATTTGCTAAATTTGAATTTTAAAATACATGTTGAAGTGTAAGTAAACACCATTAAAACTAAGGTTATTTTACTATGCATATTTTAACTTGGTACAAAATGTATGGCAACCATTTATATTATCATGTATGTTTACATTACATAAGTGTGATGAGATTGAATAATTTTATAGTGCATTATTATTTATCTAATATGATTTTTATGACTAGATTTAAACTTTTCTTTTAGAAGAAAATATCAGTTCCTTGTTATTCAATAGAATCAAAGGTAAATTGTTTACATCAACAGAGAAGGCTATGCATGTGGCAAGACCACATCAGCATAAGCACATCCTCATAATATCCTCAAAAGTCACATCAAAGTGTGAACATAAAAATAGTCTCCAACAGTTTGTGATAAGAGAGATCAAAACCATCATCCGAACTCCATCCGAAACTGCCATAATACAGAAGGAACAAGTAATGTCTGGAAGGATAATCCAAAGAAGCACTTATGATAAAGTCATCATTGGGAGAGGACATGCCACCTCCAACATCCAAAGGATACGTAGTCTGTCATACTCAAAAGACATCAAAGATGTGCAAAAAAAAGGAGTAGGTTGTTGCAAGCTAGTAAAGCTGAAAAGTACCTTACCCAATACATTCACCCTGAGATGAAATTAGGTTAGCATTTATCACTAGATGAAATTGATGAAGAACATTGTTGCTAAAAGCCACTAAGATTCCTAATGTCTAGGTGAATCGTGTGAGAATCTCATTGAATCTCATTGTTGTACCTAGTTGTCTATGGATTCTGCGTCAATATTTCCTTCTAGATTCAGAATGTCCAAGTTTAGTTGCACCTTGAATGGAGTGATTTTGTTGGAGTTGGATCTTGTCGAGAATCTTCCTAATGTCTAGGTGAATCGTGTGAGAATCTCATTGAATTGGGTGAACATTTTTAGTTCGTTGTCGAGCCAGTGCTTGCTCTATGAGTTTCTCTTTCTCCCAGTTACATGTCTATTGTCTGTTTCTCCAGCCATCTTCAATCTAGTGTTGCGAGTAGATAAATACTCCAAATTCGAAGGTAGTGTCTTCTTGGATTGTTGAGTTTGTGAGCGTGTTTGAACAAGCATAAGTTAGGTAACCTCGATAGAAGTGTCTACAAACAACTTAAGCATGAGAAAGCTCTGATACCAATGATTCGAACGTTCCCAGGTGCATGACGGGGACAACAGTTCGATTGTATTAATTGTGTAGTGTTATGGCGGAAGCATATTAATAATCATAGCAAAGTAGGAAATACATTACACACAGAAACATACACACACACATAAAATATGCAAGAATTTGAACCAATCTCTATTACTTTGTTATAAACTTCATTACTACTATATATTACAATAATGTACATGCTTAAATAGAGTGTTGAGAATGCTTGGGTTGTCTTCCCATTACGTTCAGTTACAAGAGAAGTTGGAATGGTTCCAGAAGTTCAACCATTACAGATGACTGGAAGACAAAAGGACAATATGTCGTAGTTCGTCGGTGTCGACGATGCATTTCAAGGTGATGAATCTGTCAAAGTTGATATTGAACCTGTCGAGGTGTGAAACTTGTCGAAGTCAATATTGAACCTATCGAGGTGTGGAACTTGTCGAAGTCGATGTTGGCATTCATCGTCTTTGACAAACAATTCCAACTACTGAGTAGATACATATAATATATTCAAAGAATAAGCTTAAAAAAAACACTCATATTCATTTGTTCCATATTTATTGTGTGATTAGATTAGATTTGAACACTTAAACTATATTATATAAAATAATATTTCCCATATTTATTATATGATGATATTTGAATACTTAAACTATATTATATAAATTTGTGATTAAATTATTTATATATTTATAAAATTTGTGATTAAACTATTTATATATTTATAATATATATATTATATATATATAAATGTCTATTAAATTTAGTGTGAAGATAATAGTTGATTTATCTTAATTAATTAAAATCTTTTAGTATCTAAACTATGTATCATGTTAATGATTATATATTTTTAAATATCATAAAATCACTTTATAAAAACCTATCGATAACTCTTGATAATATCTACTATATACTAGCAATAAGGTGAAATAGTCTATCGGGTCCAGTTTTGGGAGCCTAACCCTGAAGAACCCAAAGAGTTGGATTCATGAGAATTGAACCTCCGACCTCAATATCAAACGGTCTTTGGATTTGGACTCCAACCAACTAAGCTACCCCTCAAGGATAACAACATCTATTAATATCAATAAATAATGTATATTTTTCTTTTCCAATTTACTTTCACTACATGATATTTTTCTATAATTCTCTTTCTATCATAAAAACAATTAGAAATATATTCTCTTTATAATCTTATTCATAAATTCTTGCATTTAAGGATTTTGACCCATATATCTTTAAATTTAAAAATTTACTAGGTTTACAAGTATAAAATCTAAAAAAATGAATTTATAAATTTCAAAGAATACCATCATTTATTTTGCTTTAAATGATTTTGGTTCATTTATATGTGTTTCTAACTATTCAAATTGTTTTGATTCATTTATATGTATTTTTAACTAATCAAAAGATTGGCATATGTTATATCTTCTTTACATTTTGATGTTTTAATATTTGTGTAAAATAACTATCATCATGAATGATCATAAATGATCATAAATGGTTATGTAGTATGATTTTTTAAGAGAGGCTTATTTTATTGCTTGCACTTGTAGGATTCACTTGCTCTACTCACATCTAATTTAGAATTTGACGGTTTCCATATTTTTAATTGTATTTTTTCTTCTGCACTTTTTAGTTGAATGTTCACCTAAATGATTATGTCCAATTCATGCCAAAGTATCATTTACGAGTCCTTGAAAATGCCCTTAACCTTTATGTATAAACACCTTTTATTTTATATAGGAATCCACGAAATATCTGCATAATTTATGTTACTTTTTTGAAACAAAGAATGGGCATATGTGCAATAGCCAAATACAATAGACATATTAACATGGCCTTCATTTCCTTTATTGGTTAGTAACAATCCCTTGTTATTGAACTGGGCACTACCTTCATCTTAAATTCCAATGATGAAGTGGTATCTATTATGTCAAATTTACTTGTCAAATTCACCCCGGACTTGTGCTTAGCCTTGTTCTTTGAGATACATCACATTCGTGGGCCATCAATGTCACCAACATTTTCACGCAGTGTTGGATGTGGTAGTTAACACCTTTTAAAGTGCTCCAATTGAGCTTTCATCTGGTTTCAGATGTGGTGGTTAACTCCATTAATCACGTTGATGTGACAACATGTTTTTTGATTGAAAGTGCTTTGATTTCATCACTTGACCACAACTCGATTGAAAACCAAGCCTCAAATTTTTTTTTCAAAGCAATGGTTATGGATTTTCATTCAAACTCACCATGGGTGAAACCATACACTAATTTGCAAAATTCAAAATGTTATATCTAGGTCATGGGAAGAAATAGAATTTGTCCATGGTAAATACTAACTAAACAAAATTAATACCTCCAACTTAAATGACTACAAGTGTGATTTTTTTAACAAACTTACCCATTAATACTATATATTAGCAAAATAAAGAACTAGAAAGAAAAACTTTACTGTCGAGGATCCGACTGGCCACACTCTCTGCATGGATTTAAGGGTTGGAGGCATCAAGCATTCCTTTGAGACTTGTATGTTGCACCAGAGGTGGGGCATCATCCCCTTGGCAAGGAACTTCAATGACATACTGGGTGTGTCGGTTAACTCCTGATGTTGCATGCGAACACTGCCCATGGTGAATTCATGGAGAAAAAGTAATGGAGATATATAAAACTAGTAAAGCTTCTATGGAGAAATGTGCTCACAATAATTGCTTCTCCTCCATGGAATCTAAGTGGCTTTTAGCAACAATGTTCTTCATCAATTTCATCTAGAGATAAAACTTAACATCTGTAACCTAATTTCTTAATTTGGATGTATCTTTTTATTCTTCTTTCATTTATATTGATTCGCTGATTTTTTTTTCATTTGCGTGTCCAATCAGGATATTCATTTCCAGGGAAGAGAGCTGAGAGAAGTTGCAGCTCCACTTGATTACCATTAAGCTGATGCCTCAAATGCTCTGGATCATAGTTTCTTGTTACTTGTTACATATGGAGGATGTTTGTTAGAAATGCTAAATTTAAAATAATAAACTAGGTTAATCTAGGATAATTTTAGTAATTAATGTAATTAAATTAAAGAGGTGACTTGAAAATTCACCTCCCTTCCCCACTTAGGGTATAAATTACCCAAGGCACTTCTTTTGTAACTATCTTATACATTATCATATATATATATTCTACACTAAGTTCTTCGTCACCCTCTTTTTGTCCTTTGAGATGCTTTTTACATGTGTTTCTGTATGTTCTTGTGTATATTAGCTTATTCTTAATACAAGTGCTCAATACTTGCATGCAACCTAAGAGTTCTTTCACCATTTTCCCAAAATTTCTATGGCTTCTACTCTGATGTCATTCTGCCTTTTTTTAAAATTCAAAGTCTTTTACTATAGATCATAACACAATAGGCTCTAAACCAATTAACTGAGGGGCTAAATGCAAGCTAAACATATGAATTATATGATACCCATAACATAAAATATAACAAAACCAACATAACCAATTTAATCATATTGAAGACAATATATCAAATGGCACTCCTGAGTTGGGAAATAAAACATGGAAGGAAATCAAAGGCATAGACGAAACTCTCACATTCTAACAATTTTCAATAAAACCGCATGGCCATTGAGAAAATTATCTCTCAAACAATTACTTTCTAAAACTACAAAACCTTCTCTAGCCCCTTCAAAAGAGCACACTCTAACAACAATCTTTTCCAAGCATCCTCAGCTAAGAGCTACAACAAAAAAATAGTTTGGTAGTGAAGGCTCTTCCACTACAACTTTAAATATCTATCCAATCCATTGTCAGATAAGAAGCATGCTGGTCTTTACAAACTTGTAACAATAAGGCTTGCTGTGACAATCCTGCACAACCATCACTTGCCATGTAGATTAACAACTTGCCAATGTGATGTCGCAAAATAAATATTTTAGGGTTGATATTCATGCCAAATAACAATCCTATGGCCAGTGACATTTTCAATACCCTATCAGGGTGATGTCTCAACTGAAATATAAGCACAAAAGCACAAAGATAGATTTGGATAAGTCTGTATTATATTATTAGAAATTTTATTTCCAGTAACATTGGAAAGAGCCATTAACAACACAGCAAATGCAATACAATCAATCATCCATCCTTGGCAAAACTCCCAAATTTTTTTGGTCATGCTTGATAACCCTTACATTCTTCCCCAATCTCTAGTTCTCAACCTCTAACCTTTGACATCTTACATGAGGCTAACTTGCATAGTCTAACCTTTGACATCTTACATGAGGCTAACTTACATAGTCTAAGCTTAACATCTTACATGATTTATACATATAGAATATACAATGCTAAACTAATAATAATTGAGTTATAATTAGTATAGATCCATTTTAAACCAGTATCCAATTTTTTTAAGTATAATTTATTTTTTATTTTTTATTTATTTTAATTTTTTGAGTCAATATGTTATTCTTTTGTGATGTGGGTGACAATCAAGTTATACATCTTTTATGACAATATCTCAATTATATTGAGCTATGAAGCACATAGTTACTCTTAATGCAATTAATATTAATTGTACTAGAAAGATAAGTATACACTAGAAATTATGTTGCTATTGTTGTCGAATAGCTCCAAACACCCATGTAAAAAGGTTTTGTTTACTGCTCCATTATGACAAGGTTCATGGGGTGACACAAATCTCAAAAATACAAAATAAAATGCAAAGATGCTTGACTCTTCTTTTTGTTCACTATCGAAAATAATTTCTTAAATATACTTTTGTCAAAATATTTTAATATTGAAAAAACATTAACCTAAAATATATAATTAAGAATATATCAAAAAGCAATAACCTAAAATATATAATTAAGAATATCCCATACGGAAAATCGATAGAATATTAACTTTATAAATTTATAACTCTATAAATTTATAATTTTATGAAATTTTTTTATTTAAATAATATTATATAAATTTTAATATTCATTAAAAAAATTTTAGTAAATAAAAATAATAAATTCTACATAAATTTATTTACCATAATATAAAATTTTGGGTTCTATATTAAAAAAAAACCTATGTTTAATTCATTTTTTTTCCAATTTTCCCTTAAAATATAAAAAAATTACTAATTATTTTCATTTTGTTTTCAATACCGACTAATATGTTTAAATCTTTTATATACCATTTAAATTATTAATTAAATTAAATTACTATTATTATTATCAAAAACATTTATTGACTAATATACTTTAATTAATATAAATTTATTTTTATATATACGTAAACTATATTTTTAACAAATTCATAAATGAAACAAATCTTAATAACTCTTAATTCATAAATGAAAAAACTCTAATGACTTAGGTAGTAATGCAATATATATATATGATGATGATGATGATGATTAACATCTATTGAGACCAACTTTGTTCTATCGGACTTTAAGAAGGAAAATACTTGGTTTACTTTAAAATCTTGTTCCTGTGCTCAAAAAGCTTTCCAAGCTCACTATAGTTTTGGCAAGTTAGGAGGTTATAAAGGTTTATATTGTATCAAATACTATGAAACTCAGATCTAATGTGGGTGTAAACAAAACACTCTAAAATAAGTGATTTTCATCCTCAACCCTCATAAACTCACACTATATATAATTTATTACACATGATTAGGTATAGATTGAGAAGATGTACTTTAATGATTTAGCTAATAATGCATTATATATATTGTAACGAACATAAATAGGATAATAATTAAATAAAATAATAATTGTTAATTATTATAGTAATAGCTATTAATGTGAAGGGAAGTAACTCTTTATTATGAAACGCTCAAGCCATATTAAAGTCGAGCTATGTTGTAATATCCTATCATCTTTTTATCTATCCAATTATCAATATAAATTTGTCTTATTAATGACTTATCGAATATTCCAGGTGTTGTGGTAATATTGTTTGTGTAAAGTGAATAAATATTTGTTTCATTTGGTATTAGAGTTATACTACCCTTGGCCATTATTTACACTTAGTGTAAATTTAGTTTTTAGTTTTTCCCTAAAATATTGGACATTGTCCCAAAAAAAGGGTAAAAAAAGAAAAAGAAAAAAAAGTCAAGAAAAAAAAAGTTAAAAAAAAAGATAAAAGTAAAAGAAAAAGAAGAAAAAAAGTTAAAAAAAAAATATAAAAGTAAAAGAAAAAAGATGATAGGATATTAAAACAAAGCTCGCATTTAATATGGCTTGAGCGTTTCATAATGAAGAGTTATGTCCCTTCACATTAATGGCAACACATTTATTAATAAAATTATAAATTTTCGCATTTATAATTGATCTTTATTATAAAAATCGATTCGTCAAACTTATATCCCACAAATAAAGCATATTATTAAGTTTACTACTCCTTCATCAGAAAGATGTTGCTCTCTCTAGGATTTGGAACTAAATGTGTTGCCATGTTGAACACTCTCACTCAAAATCCTTCACTTTTATTACAGTGTATAGTTCACTTTCGACTTGCATTCTCCTTCATTGTTCGATTGGAAACGAGATGTTCCCTTTCCACCTATATTTATATGTGGCTGTTGATGCTCTTAGTTATTTTTGATTCAATATATTTCTTTCCTTGACGGTTTAAAGGTGGTTAATAATCACTTTGCAGATGCAGTTTACTTTGTTGACCCAACCCTTCAATCAAACTTATATCCCACAAAATTATGTAAAATAAAAAATAATAGAAAACAAAAAATCCAAATCCTACACAGTAAGTATAACATTTAAATATCATTAATATATATCATCTAAATATCATTGGTTGAAAAATACACAAAATTTAAATCAAACCCTAACTTAATACTTATTTATTTTTTTCACATTTCTTTTACGTTATAAGTGATTTTAGATCTTGAAAATTATGGCAAAGCTTTTTTGGGCTGTGATCATTAAAGGCTTGCTATCCACGAAGGTGATATTTTGTTTAGTATTATGAGAGATCCATTAAGTTAACTTTAACTTTTTTTTTTTAGTTTTTTTTAAGATGATGATGATGATTTTTAACGTCAATTGAGACCAGATTTTGTCTATCTGACCTTAAGAGAAAAAACAATGCATAAATTATTTGATCTCTTTTAAAATATTATTCCTATTCTTAAAAATCTTAAAGAGGAGCATCCCTAGCTCTCCATAGTTTTGAGGAATTAGAAGGTTAGGTAGGTTAGCGCTAGAGCAAAGATTATGGAATTGAGATTTAATGTGGACGTAGGCAGACATTCTAAGATAAAGTGATTTTCATCTTCATGACTCATACACTCACAAAGATGGCAAATGCTTTCACCCCAATGGACTTTAGCAGTTGTCCAGTGCCCAATTTCACTATGAAGCTCATGAGAGTTCGTTCTAATCTTGGCAAAAAGAAAATGAACTCGTTAAGATAGAAAGATAATTTTGATCCTCAAGATTAGGGTTATTGATCTCTTTATAATAACGTAATTTTCTTTTAACCTCTAAATCTTCCTTGCACCACATTTTCTCTTTGAACATATAAGTAAAATATTTTTAATCATATCAATATTTTGCAAAGAAGCAGTTTCATCAACCCCTAATAATTTAACCAAGTAGTGGCATCTTTAAGCCACCCTCGTTTGAGGCATAGTTGGTCTTTGTAACAACTCCAAAATTCCATAATTTGGTTTTGTTATGGAGGGTTTAGATTAATACAAGACCTAATCTGTTTTCACATAACTTCTAAGAAATAATATAAACCCTACATTCCATTATCAACCTAAGACTTAGCCTATAATGAAATTTTTGTAAAACCAAAACTTAACAATTCGAAAATTGTTCACTCCACAAATGAATTCATATGATGCTACACTAGAATACAGATTCTAAGCCTTATGATAAATTACTTGCTTTCAATGTTGATATGTCATGCCTGCCTTGTCGTAAGTTACAGTTGTGTGCTTATTTTGTTTTACCATAAAGATGAATTCACCATGTTTATTGTTTTTAAGCCTTCTTCCTACAAACCCTATTTCGTTGCAAGGGTTACAAGGATAAAGGTACTACTTATCTTATATAAGCTAATGCATTTTTAATCCTTGTAATATTGCAGGTGTTTTCAAAAGAGGATTAGCCCCTTCCCCCTTGCACTCCAAAACAACTACAAGCCTAAGGTAACAAACATCAAGGTGACATTGAAAATATTAAATAAAAACAAAGAGATCGCTCCAAAAACTATAGAGAGTGGGTTTGAAAACAATGATCCACATGGAGGTAGGTGTAAAGAATAAAAGCACCCACATGAATGGGCTTCGTGGGGCCATCCAGATGTAAAAAAGGGTTAAACCATAACGAAAAACCAAAGGGTTTATTCTATTGTGTAATTGTTTACGTTGTGGGACTGGTGGGAAGAGCCGAAGGCTCTCAGCCCTTCCAACACTCGACTCTGCAAACTTCAACGTTTTGTTTATCACCTCACCAACGGTCTTCGACTCCATGCCTTGACCCTTCGTAGATAAAGTTGATGCTGGGGTAGGTTGCTCCTTCATAGAGTTTGTTTCAATATGATGCAACAATTTTATAAAATGTTGAATGCCATTTTTTCTTAGTTTAACCTTTGTGTATTGTTGATGACAAGAGGTTTCGATTGATATTTTCTCGATGAAGCTTATCTTCGAAAGGGCGAGCTCAAGTCAAGGGTAGCGCTGAAGGTTCTGGTAAGACATAACATCCTTGAAACCCTATGGTCTAAGGTGTGAAAATAACACAAAGCTGGAATGGAGTTCTTTTTTGGTTTGGCTTCATATGGTGATACAAGGGTTTTCTACGAGCCCCTTCTGTTAATGGTAAACACTCTTGTCTACATCGTTAATGGCAGAAATAAAATTTGCCCTAGATTTCTTCGGCTATGCTATGGTTTATATTTTAAAAACCCCCCTTTTTGGTTACATACCATGAAGTCTGTGTGGGAAATTGTTTTACGGTTGTTTTGTAACTCTTACTGTAAATTTAACAAAGTTTTTAAGGAAAAAAAACCCAATGCAATTTCACTTCTATCTTGGTTTAATCTGTCGATTTTCTCTTGGTTCTACTCTATAACTGATATATTGATTATAAATATTACTTTGTATGTTATTTATAGCTTTCAAAACTGCTCTGTGTAAATGATATTTTGTTTATTGTTATTATGTGAATAAAATCATGTTGGATCTATGTTTTATTTAAAAAGAAATGTCATTCTGGTTTTTGAAATAGTTACGGCCTATCTTCATTGATGATAAGTTCGAACTTAGATACCTTTACTGTAGGTTTCAATTATTATAATTTACTTGGTTATTTAGCCTTACAGGCCTCGAACCCTTGACCTGTGCTAAAATCTTTAAATAAGGCAGTTTGTTCTTTTATATAATTATTGGGAAAATCCTATTATAAATTATTTAAAGTTTTGGTTTAAATTTACGGTTAGTTTGAAACCGTGTTAATTGTAAGTCTTTAACCCTAAATCTTTTTTTTTAAATGATAAGCCTTTCGGCTGTGTGAAATTGATTCTGGGTAATTATTTAAAACAACAAGCCCTTTGACTGTGTGAAATTGAATACTGGGTAAATATTAATATTTTAACTCTAAATCCATTGTTTCTTTGGCTCGTTATAAACTTTGATTTAGGGATTTACTGTACTTAACTATGAAAAACCTTAACTGTAAAAATAATTAGTTTTTTATTTAAATATGGTGATAGTTTTGTTAAAACTGTATGACTTTCAGAAGAATAAAGGATGCTAATCATTTACTGATTATGTACAATACTTAACATTAGTTGAATATATATATATATATATATATATATATATATNATTTTTTTTAAGTAGTAGAATTCCTCTTAACTTATAATTTACAGGAAAAAACTTTCATATTTTATTTCGAAACCAAATAATGTTTCTAGAAACTTTCCTCATTCATAAATCCTTCAGAAATAGATATAAAACAAATTGAAGATAATAAACCAAAACAATATAGAACCTATTAACTTTTGAAGTGGACAAACATCCAAAGAAGACCATTCCTCCTAACTGTCTCCTAAAAGCAGCCAAGATTACTTGATTTAGGATCCTTGAGCATGTTCCCTAAACCACTAGGATGAAGATACTGTGTAGAAGCTTGTTATGTCTCCTCTGCAACTCAGTAGTCACATTTTCAGTCAACACTCCAGCAATTCACTTTAGCTATCCCCTCGTCGAATTTCCTCTTGTGTTTCTAACTTTTCAGTTTCCAACAAACCACAAGTTTCTAATCTCTAGAATTTAGTGAGCCTCCTGCTCATTCGATGGGTATATATGTGTTTTCCTAGGTGTTTGGGTCAGTTTTGTAATTTAGTGAGCCACCTGCTTAGTTCCTCCTTTCTTGGGAACATGACCACAATTATAGGCCCAATTGCCTCCTACATCAACTAGAAAGTGAATATTGTTGCTTCCATTTGTCATTATTTACTTCTATACCAGATCATTCCTCTGAGTGGGCCAGTGAACACGCTTCAACAATCCTCTTTGGATAGGTGTCTCTTCTTTTAATTATTAAATAATAAAATATTCAATTACAATCATCTTTGACCATCCTTGGTTAACAACATAAAACTTTACAATAAATTTTGAAGTAATATCTTTTCACAACATAATTTTTTTTTTAGTTATAGGTGGATTACAAACACCCTCTCTTAAGTTCAAAATTGTCCTCAATGTTGCTAAATATCATTAGATTCTTCTTGGAACAAACTTGGATATGCTTCCCGCATATGACTCTCCATTTCCTAGGTTGCTTCATATGGACTAAGGTGCTTCCATTGCACCTTTACTTGTCCAATGGTGCGACTCTGGAGAAAAAATTATCTCTTGTCGAGGATATAACCCGGTTCCACCTGAAAATATCATTTTGGTTCTACATGGATAACATTCCAATCGATTACATGAGTAGCATCATGTATATACTTTTTCAATATAGAAATATGAAATATGTTATGTATTTTGAGATTAGGTGGAAAAGCTAACCGATAAGCAACTAGTCCAACTCTTGACAATATCTTAAATAGTCAACAATACCTGGGTGCTAATTTAGCATAACTCCCCAACTTAAAGGAGTTTTTTTTTTCTGGGTTTTACCTTGACAAAAACATGCTCACCTACTTGGAACTCTTTCTGAGTTCTTTTAAGGTCTGCATGACTCTATTGTTTGTCCTGTGCAATTTTCATATTGTTTTGTACCTGTTTCACTGTTAGTTCCATTTCTTTTAAAAAGTCAGGTCCTAACATTAATATTTCAATCGGATTACTCCATGAAATGGGATTATTACACTTCCTACCATACAGTATTTCAAAAGGACTAAGTTTAGTTGAAGCTTGATAATGATTGTGAAAGAAACAAATTTCCTCAATAATAGAATAACTAGTATAAGTAACGTATAAATGCCATAAAGGGCAAGTAATGTAAAATAAGATGTATGATAGATTACAATTTGTAGTCACCCTTATATATTGTGTGGACAACCATGAATGAAGGTCCACGTCCCTTAACCTAGTATTACATATCACTAGTTAATATTTAATGTATTTACTATTATTGTTACATTGCCTTCCCCTTAAGGGAAGCTTTGTCCTCAAAGATGTATTGATAGCAATGTCTGATTTCCTTTGAATGATCGTCTTGGGATCATTTCCTTTTTGTATTTGCGACATTTGAGGAAATGAGTTGATATGAGTTACGGATTCCGCAGGCGAATTGTCGCATCCTATCTGTTGTGGTCCATCCTAGATCTATTTTTATCGGAGCTCTGAGATCATTTTGTGGGATGATTCATCTCAATTGTTTCTTAATATGTCGATATTTTCGCAAGTCCACATAAGTCTTCTGTGAATATTCATTTTGACCCTATCGTTGGTCAAAATGACAATTATAATTAGGATGTCTATAAGGTGTAGGTGGTATTTGTTCTTCTTTCTTTTGGACTGCGGCGAGGACAGTCTTCACTTCCTCGATTTGATTTTTAGGTGCATTTTCCTAGATTTGTGCTTCTTGGTTCTCCAGTAGTTTGTTATGATTTTGAATCTTTTTTATCCTTTCATCTTGTGACATTTTTTCAATTTCTAACACCTTGATTTGATCTGTAGTTCCTGATTACGATTATTTAGAAACTGGTTTTCTTCTTGCTTTTCCAGTATTTTTCCTTCGAGGTCTTTACCGGAGTGTTCCCTCTTGCTACTGTTTTTCAATTTTTTGATCTTTGTTATCAATGTTTTGTTATGATTTCGTAGTCGACAAATCTCTTAGGTATTTCTTGATAATACCTTGTTGACTTTTGTCAGTTCCAACTTATGTGTCTTCTTACTGTCGTCATGTTGTTGTTGGAGTCTTTCTTTTTGTTTTTGATGATGCCATGATTTTGTTTCCTGATTTCCTAACTTTTCATATACTTTCTCCAATTCATCTTGTTTGTCGATGACGGATTTGTTAAGACGACTAATTTCTTCTTCCAATTCAATAATATTCCGATACAGATGTTCTTCGACTGTTTTTTACTTTATTATCTGGTCGTCAAGTTTTTGAATGATGCCTTCCAGATGTGATATTTTCTCATCTTTATCTGCTAGCCTTTCTATAAGTTTTCTTTTACTATCTTCCAAAAATCCAATATTCATTTCCGAGGTAGTAATCCTTAGTTTATGTTTGTCGATTTCGAATAGTAGACTATTATTGGCGATTTCGCACTCTTTTAGCTCATTCGAAACTGCCCGTAACTGTGATTGTAATTTTGGTATCATAGTCGCCATGACTTCTTGAATTCCAATTTTCCGAATTGGTATTCTTGTTTGATAGCGGATTTCGGTTGATTGCCTAGCCTTATTTTCTTTCGCTTTTTTAATGATAGAAGATCTTCTTTGATTAGGTTAAATAACCCCCTTTTTTTTTCTTTTTTTCCAAAAATAATATTCAATAATATTATTTATTTCTATTTATTTTCCTTTTTTTTGTTTCTTCCCTTTTCTTTTATAATAATTAATTAATTAATTAATAATTATATTAATGTTTTTATAAACTATATATATAGTTTAATATATAGTTTTTTTTGAATAATAATTAATTATTGTATTAAATATTATATAATAAAAATCTTTATTTTATTATTTTATATAATAAAACAAAAAATTGAACTATTATAAATATATTGTAATAATTCAACTCAAAGTAAAACCTGGTTGAAGCTGGAAAGCAAAACCATGTGTTTGTTTTACTTTAAAAGCAAAACCATGTGCTTGTTTTACTTTATCTTTTATTTTTTATTTTTTTATTATTTTTCCTTTCTTCTGTTATTTTACTTTTTTTTTCTTTTATCTTTTTTTACGTTTTTCTTTTTTTTTGGACAATGTCCAATATTTTAGAGAAACCCTAAAATAAGGCTATAAAACAAAAATCAGACAAGGTCTGATAATTAAGGCCAAAGGCCCAGATAAGCCAAACAAGGCTCTGATACCACTTGAAAGGAACAAAGTTCCTCAATAATAGAATAACCAGTATAAGTAACGTATAAATGCCATAAAGAGCAAGTAATGTAAGGTCCACGTCCCTTAACCTAGTATTACATATCACTAGTTAATATTTAATGTATTTATTATTATTGTTACATATTGTTATAAGCAAGCTCGACTATGTGTAGACATTCTTCCCATTTCTTTGAATAATCCCTAACATACATCCTTTACACATCTTCTAAAACTTGATTTACTCTTTCTGTTTGTCAATCTGTTTGCGGATGATAAGCGGTACTAAAATTTAATTTAGTGTTAAATCCTTTAAACGACGACTTCCTGAAATTACCAATAAACTTAGGATCCATATCAGAAATTATCATCTTAGGAATTCCATGCAAACGAAAAACTTCTTTCATAAAAATATTAACAATATTAACAACCTTATAAGTAGTTTTAACAGGTATAAAATGAACTTCTTTACTAAGTTTGTCTACCACTACCATCACATAATTGTTTTGCTTTTGATTTTTAGGCACTCCCATTATCAAATCAAGGGTGATAATTTTCCATTTCCAATCTACGATTGGTAATGGTTGCAATAGACCTACTGGGTGTTGATGCTCAGCTTTAACTTACTAGCATTGTATACACCTAGCTATGTATTCAATCACTTCATTTTTCATATTGGGCCAGCGATAGTTTTTTCTTAGCATTGTTATCATCTTCTGGTAACCAGGATGCCCTGAGTAAGGACTCTTATGTACTTAATTTAATATCAACAATTTAATTTATGGTACATTAGGTACACATAATCTATTTTTATACAACATTAAACCTTTTTCATTCAAATTGAAATCTATTTTTAGATTTTTAGATTAATTTTCTACAACTTTTTCTCTTCAATTTTGATAATTTTTATCCTTTTTTACTTTGTCTTCAAACTTATCGTCCAATTCTATTTTATAGTTGCTAACAACGCCTATAAAATTCATATTTGCATTTTTGTTTAAGGCATTAGCCACCTTATTCTCTTTTCCTTTTATATGGTTGATCTCGATATCATATTCTCTAAGAAAAGCTAACCATCTTGTTTGCCTTGCATTCAGATTTTGTTGATCAAACAAGTATTTTAAACTTATGTTGTTAGACATTAATAAAAATCTTCTACCGATTAGGTGATGGTGCCACATTTTCAAGGCATGTATTATGGAAACCAACTCTAAATCGTAGGTAGCATAATTCTTTTCATGTATTTTTAACTTTCTTGATTCATATGTTATTACATGACCTTCTTGCGTTAACACTCCACCTAGGCCCTCATTGCATGTATCAGTGCATACAACAAAGTCCTTATTTGGATATGCTATTTTTAAGATAGATGCAGTGGTTAATAATTATTTTAATTTTTTTAAAGCTTTCTTTACATTTTAAATCACATACAATTTTTTTTTCCTTTTTCTGTAAGGATGTTACGGGATTCACGATCCTCAAGAATACTTCTATGAATTTTCAATAATAACCTATAATCCCCATGAATGATCATACATCCGATACATCCTTAGGAACATGTCATTCCATTAATTCTCTTATCTTATTAGGATCCACTGTTATCCCTTCCTTAGATATCACATGACCTAGATATTGTATTTTATCTTTAAAAAATTCACATTTACTGAATTTAACGTAAAATTTTTGTTCTCTTAAAACTTGTAATATTATCTGTAGGTGTTCATTATGTTCTTCTTTTATTTTTAGATCAATTAGTATGTCATCGATAAAGAAAACAACAAATTTATCCAAATACTTACTTAATACATTGTTCATTAAACCCATAAAAGATGGTGGAGCAATTGTTAGCCCAAATGGAATAACTACAAACTCATAATGCCCGTAACGGGTTCTAAATGAAGTTTTAAATATATCTTCATATTTAATTCTGACTTGATGATATTCAAATCTCAAGTATATTTTTGAGAATATCATTGCTCTGCGTATCTGATCGAACAAATCATCTATGCAGGGCAATATATATTTGTTTTTAATTGTCATCTTGTTTAACTGACGATAATATATACATAAGCGTAAGGTACCGTCTTTATTTTTAACAAATAAGACAGGTGCTCCCCAAGGGGATACACTCGGTCTTATGTAATTGTTATCTATTAACTCCTGTAGTTGTAGTTTTAATTAATTAAGTTCTAGTATATTCATCCGGTAAGGAGCCTTTGAATTAGGTACAACTCCAAGTACTAATTCAATAGTAAAATCCAATTCTTTTTTCGGAGGATATCCTGGAATCTCTTCCGAGAATACATCTGAAAATTCTTTAAAAATGGGTATATCATCGAATTTTAATTTATCTTTTTTATTCATATGTTCATTATTCGTTGCATATACAACAAAAACTTTGCAACCTTTACATACAAAGTTTTTCATTTATAAAGATGAAATCTGTCTAACAAAAACTTTTAGGTATTCCTTTTACTATAATTGTTTCTCCATTTTCATCTAAACATGTAAATGTTTTCTCAAATCAATTTAAAACTACTCTTGTTTTTTTTCAACCAACCCATACCTATTAAAACATCATATGATTCTAGAAGTAAAACATTTAATTTCATTTGAGTTTTGAATTGACTCATAAACATTTCATAATCTTCAACATAGCTAACTACCTTTCTCTTGGTTCCTATAACTAACTGAACCAACCAAGATTTTTCAAACTCATTCAAATCAAAATTATAGCTTTCTGCTATACTAGGTGACACATAGCTTAAACTAGCACATGGGTCTATCAAATTATAAATGGGTTTGTTCTTTATCATACCTTTTATTTCCACCATAGATATTTGGTGATCATCCTGTCGATTATCCAAAGCCGCATTAATCCTGGGCATCTCATTTGCTACATCACCAACAGTTGCTTCTTCCTGTATTGTATGCACATTGTTGAAATTCCTCTTCCTGTTTGGAATGTCCTTCGCATAATGGGGTCCCTAACATTCCCAACATTTTATAGGTTCTCTTTGTTCATTATTTTTCACATGATTGTTAGGTATGTCTCTGTTCTTTGTTGCTGTAAAATTCTGTTGTGTATTACCTTTAAAGTTGGTCCCCTGATAAGTATTCTTAGGATAGTTTCGGGAATTATTTCTGAAATTTATGTTGAACTTAAAACTTTTTCTTCTTTGTTCAAAATTATTTTCTCTTTTAACGATCCATTTAGGCACACCTTCTCTTTTATTTATGCTTTGTTCATAACATAAACTAGCCTTCCTCATTGCTTCCTTAAGGGTTTTTGGATTGTCGTATTCAGTTCTATCCTTGAAGCTAAAAGGTAAACAACTCAGAAATCTATGTATCTTAGGCTTTTCATCGATGATATAAGGTACGTATCATAATAAACTTAAAAAATTACTACTTAGTTTTTTCATAGACATTGAACCTAGCTTAAGATCGTAAAATTATTTAGCCCTTTCTTTGTAATATTGTTCAGACAAAATTTTTATTTTAAAGTATTTCTTAAAAGTCTTCAAAGTTACATACTTTTCTCTCTTTTTATATCCTGCCACCATATATCAACTTTTTCAGTTAGGTTATAAATATCCATTCTATCTTTAAGCATGTCTGAGTAATTATAGATTTGAAAATATTTTTTCATTTAGGACAGCCATGCCTCGACTTCTTTTCCTTTTTCCACATCACCATTAAACATTGGGGGTTTTATCTGTTTAAACCCTCCCGAAATTTCTTCGTAAGCTTTATATTTTCTCATTTTAGGGTTGCTATCGCTATCACTACTTTCACTAGAATATTTATATTTCTCTCTGTGTAACCTATCATTAATTCCTTGAGAGGAATTACTTTCATTATCAGATAATTTTAACTTTTTACCTTTACGCTTGTAGGATATACTTCCATATTCATGTTCTTTTCTTTTATCCTTTCCTTCATTATTTAATTTATCTAGCAATATTTGATTTAATTCTTCCTGTGCTCTTAGGATTCTTTCATGATCTTCCTTAACATTTTGCAGTTCAGGTTTTAAGTCTCTTATAGTTTAAAGTAATTCAAATGGTTGATTATTTAGTTCCGCATATAAATTATTTGGATTATTTTGTTCATTATAATGTGATCCACCCTTGACAGATGCCTCTACTCCTTCCATTTCCTGCAAAATAATTATTTATATTTCTGTATAGAAACAATTTTTAAACATAAGTCAATATTTTGTTTTCCTATTTTTTGTATTGAGCATGGGAGTTGAGCCAACTTCAGGCCTAGTGTTCGAAATTGTGCTCTAATTACCGCATGTAACAACTCCAAAATTCCATAAAAAAATTGTTATGGAGGGTTTAGATTAATACAAGACCTAATCTAGTTTCACATAGCTTCTAAGAAATAATATAAACCCTACATTCCATTATCAACCTAAGACTTAGCCTATAATGAAAATTCTGTAGAACTAAAACTTAACAATTCGAAAATTGTTCACTCCATAAATGAATTCATATGACACTATACAGTTTCTAAGTCTTATGATAAATTACTTGCTTTCAATGTTGATATGTCATTCCCGCCTTGTCGTAAGTTACAACTGTGTGCTTATTTTGTTTTACCATAAAGATGGATTCGCCATGTTTTATTGTTTTTAAGCCTTTTGCCTACAAACCCTAGTTCGATGTGAGGGTTACAAGGCTAAAGGTATTACTTAGCTTATATAAGCTAATGCATTTTTAATCCTTGTAATATTGAAGGTGTTTTCAAAAGAGGATTAGCCCCTCCCCCCTTGCGCTCCAAAACAACTACAAGCCTAAGGTAACAAACATCAAGGTGGCATTGAAAAGATTAAAGAAAAAACAAAGAGATCGCTCCAAAAACTATAGAGAGTGGGTTCTAAAACAATGATCCAAGTGGAGGTAGGTGTAAAGAATAAAAGTGCCCACGTGAATGGGCTTTGTGGTTCCATCTAGCTGTTAAAAAAGGGTTAAGCCCTAACAAAAAAGGGTTTTTTCTACTGTGTAATCGTTTGCATTTTGTGACTAGTGGGGAGATCCAAAGGCTCTCAACCCTTCCAACACTCAACTCTGTGAACTCCAACATCACACTCCAACGTTTTGTTTATTTCCTTGCCAACGATATTTGACTCCATGCCTCAACCCTTCGCAGAGAAAGTTGAAGCTCGGGTAAGTTGCTCTTTCGTAGAGTTTGTTTCAATCTAATGCAACAGTTTTATAAAATGTCGAATGTCAGTATTTCTTAGTTTAACCTCTATGCATTGTTGATTGGCAGGAGGTTTTGATTGATGTTTTCTTGACGAAGCTTGTCTTGGAAAGGGTGAGCTCGGGTCGAGGGTGGCACCAAAGGTTCTGGTAAGACCTAGGAGCCTTGAAACCCTATGGTCTAAGATGTGAAAATAACACAAAGCTGGAATGGAGTTATTTTTTGGTTTGGATTCGTATGGTGATACAAGGATTTTCTACGAGCCCCTTCTGTTGATACAAAGTTTTTAAGGAAATATAGCCACTGTGATTTTGCTTCTATCTTGGTTTAATCCGTCGATTTTCTCTCGGTTCTACTCTATAATTGATATATTGATTATAAATATTACTTTGTATGTTGTTATAGCTTTCAGAACTGCTCTGTGTAAATGATATTTTGTTTTGTTATTATGTGAATAAAATTGTGTTGCATCTATGTTTTATTTAAAAAGAAATGTCATCATGGTTTTTGAAATAGTTACAACCTATCTTTGTTGAAGATAAGTTCGAACTTAGATTCTTTTGCTGTAGGTTTCAATTATTATAATTTACTTGGTTATTTAGCCTTATAGGCCTCAAACCCTTGACTTGTGCTAAAATCCTTAAATAAGGCAGTTTGTTCTTTTCTATAATTACTGTGCAACCCCTAGTATAAATTATTTACAGTTTTTGTTTAAATTTACAGTTAGTTTGAAGTTGTGTTAATTGTAAGTCTTTATCCCTAAATCATTTTTTTTAAATGATAATCCTTTCGGCTGCACGAAATTGATTTTGGGTACGTGAAATTGAATACTGGGTAAATATTAATATTTATATGTATTTTATTTTTTTAAGGGTCTCGAATCCCTTGGCTGGAATCCATATCGTTTTTAACTCTAAATCTATTGTTTCTTTGGCTGGTTATAAACTTTGATTTATGGCTTTACTGTACTTAACTATGACAAACCCTAACTGTAAAAAGAATTAGTTGTTTGTTTAAAAACGATGATAGTTATGTTAAACCTTTTGGTTAAAACTATATGATTTTAAGAAGAATAAAGGATGCTAATCATTTACTAATTATGTACAATACTTAACATTAGTTGAAGCTATATATATAATATAACACTGTTCTAAAAAGTAATAAAATATAGTCTACCATTTTTGCTATGAAAAATTTTTTAAGTAGTATAATTCCTCTTAACTTATAATTTACAGGAAAAAACTTTCCTATTTTATTTTGAAAACAAATAATGTTTTTGAAAACTTTCTACATTCATAAATCCTTCAGAAATAAATAGAAAACAATTTAAATATAATAAACCAAAACAATATAGAACTTGTTAACTTTCGAAGTGGACAAACATCCAAAGAAGACCGTTCCTCCCAACCATCTCCCAGAAGCAGCCAAGATTACTTGCTTTAGGACCCCTAGGCATGTTCACTGAAACACCAGGACGAATATACTGTGTAGAAGCTTGTTCCATCCTCTCTTCAACTCAGCAGTCACATTTGCAGTCAACACTCTAGCAATTCACTTTAGCTTTCCCCTCATCAAATTTCCTCTTGTGTGCCTAACTTTTTAGTTTCTAGTAAACCATAAGGTTCTCATCTCTAGAATGTAGTGAGCCTCATGCTCATTCGATGAGTATATATGTGATTTCCTAGGTCTTTGGGTAAGTTTTGTAATTTAATGAGCCACCTGGTTAGTTCCTCCTTTCTTGGGAACATGGCCACAATTATAGGGAAGTTGCCGCTTGCATCACCTAGAAAGTGAATGTTGTTGTTACCTTTTGTCATTTTTGTCTTTTATACCGAATCATTCCTCCTAGTGGGTCAATGAACACTCATCAACAGTCCTCTTTGGTTAGTTGTCTCTTCTTTTAATTATTAAATAATACAATAATAAATTATAGTCATCTTTGACCATCCTTGGTCAACAACATAAAATTTTACAATAACTTTTAAAGTAATGTCTTTTCACAACATAAAAATGTTTTTAGTTCTAGGTGGGTTACAGTTTTGTCTAGAGTCAGGAACAATTCAAGAAGTCGATGATCTCCTATATTGTTTAATTTGTGCTTGTTCATTAAATATCTAACCATAGCCATGCTTTCAATGGGGGAGAGCTTCGCTTCTAAGAGGAGAATAGGATAGGGGGTATTGCCCTTAATTTTAGGATATAACTAATAAACTGCTTCTGAATTTGCTCAATTCTTCTCCAAAAGGTTTTGTAAATGTTGCATTCCAAGCTTCATAGCCAAATAAGATAACGAGAGTGATGAACGTTCAAAAGAGGAACTTATTTATGTCCTACATCACAAGGTTTGTCGATTTGTAGTTGTTTTCAAGACTTGAGTAGGCTTTGCACAGTCTATTAATCATCTTCTCCATGCTATAGTTCCAATTGAGCTTGTGATGGAAGCCGTTGTCCTAGATATTTATAAGAAGTTACTTCCTCTAGGTTTCTATTGTCACATACAAAATTGTCATAAATATTCTTATTGGATTTGATAATCATGACTTTTGTTTTGTGAGCGTTAAGGTTCATACCCATATTTAGAGCATAAAGCATTGAGAATTCTTAATTGCTTCTCAAGACCATCGGAACACCTTGCCATAAGTAGCTTTCTTAAAAATTCCATATAAATTATGAATTTGATATAGTAGCTTTAGTACCTTAGTTTTGGACCCTTATATAATGATATAAAGTTATATAAAGTTTCATGATGAAAGCTGACTATGACTTAGGAATACACTAAAAAGAAAAGGGACTATGAATTCACTACCGAGAAAGAAAAGAGGCTATGATAAGCTCAAGGGAGATATAACATGACCTTAGCCTAACTTGAACCTTAAAGTCTTTTAATTATACTTTAATCTTTTTACTTTTTAAACTATCATTCAATAAAAAAACAAAAGATTGGTGGAAAGCTAAAACAAAGTTTAATAACTTCTGGGAAAGTGGTTGTTCATTATTAATCCAATACAAAAAAGACTAGTAATAACATTTAAACCTAAATTTCAATAAATAAAATTAAAACTTTTAACAAAATTAAATAACAATTATCATAACTTTTAAATAAATAAATTATGACAAAATTAAATCAATTGAAACAATCTTTAAGAAATAATATTATAATAAATAATTTATAACATAAATAAATAAATAAATTATTAAGAAATACTATTATAACAAATAATTTATAATATAAATAAAAGAAGTTCATTAACATTTAAAGTATTTTAAAAATAAACATTATAAACAATTAATTATTTACCTTCATTAACAATATTAACATATTTCAACACATAAAATTAAACTTTTAACAAAATCAAATCACAAATATTATAACATTTAAACAAATGAATTATAACATAATTAAATAAAAGCCCTTTGAAAACAATTATTTTATAACATAAATAACTTTTTCGTTAAGACTTGAGACCTTTCTAAAAGATTTTTAAAAATAAACGTCATTAAAACTTTAAACAATTAATCATACATTATAAAATAAACATTATAAGATTTGTAAAAATAAACATTATTAAAACTTTAAACAATTAATCATACACTATAAAATAAACATTATAAGAACTTTGAACAATTAAGTATTTACCCTCATTAACAATAATAACATTCATACATTTAAATAACACAATTAAAAAATTTCAACCTATGATCAATAATATAAATTACAATTAAAACCATAACATAATAATGAATGTAATAATTATTAATAAATAAGACAAAAAAACCTAAACCAAAGCCCTAAATCTACTAAAAACCTACCAAAACTATTAAAAAAATTACAAAAATAAATAAATAAGAAACCAACCATATTTATACCTCACACCTGTGTGCAAAAAAAGAGTGAGATTGGTGTTCTCATGAGGATGAACCTGCTTAAAATGTTCGAAACTTGTTGAATTGAAAAATTCTCACTGTAGATTCCTCCGACTCTTAAAACTTATGGGACGTGAGTCTATGGGGAAAACATCACGTGGGAAATGATTGCCATGGAAAACAAGACATGCATGAAGGAAGAATGATGACACAAATTCACTCACTTTTTTAGCTCATAAAGAACTCTTTGACTCTCAGGTTGGCTCAAACGTAGGAAAAATCCATTTACAAATTCCATCTATCTCTCTCACTGGTATGGATGAAGAGACACTCCATGGTTCCATTTTAGTAGGTGAATCTATTTTTTTGACCTATATTATAATATTGTTGTTTTGATATTCACTGGACATTTTCTGTTATATCGTCCCCATATCATGCTACCTACTGTAAGGTAGTTTACAATTCTAGGCATTGTGTGACAGGGGCTTCCTAGTGTAAGGTAGTTTACAATTCTAGGCATTGTGTGACATGGGCTTCCTAGTGTAAGGTAGTTATTTGTTTAATTATGGAATAGATACAAGGGTTTCCTAGTGTAGTCCTTTGTTTAATTCTAGAATAGATATTGGGATTTTCAATAAAATTATAACTCCGCGAGAATCTTTCTCAGAGATAATTCAGAAGCATTATGTGATAGTGGATACCTAGTGTAAGGTAGTTCAATGTTTTGCTTTGGAATAGATATTGAAGATGCCAGTAAACTTACGAACTGTGTAAGAACCTTCCTTGGAGATAATTATGGGCATTGTGTGGCAGTGGCATCCTAGTATAAGGCCAGTTCATTGTTTTTGTCTAGAATAAATACCGAGGAAAGGACTTCATTATTTGGCTTAGAATTGGTTGAAGACAATTTATGGGAATTCAAAAGAAAAAACATGCTCTTGGTGTGAAAATTAGGTGAGTGTCGTTGTTATCCTGGCGAGGAATTACTCTTTGCAGCATTCTTTGTTTTATTAATTTTGAGATTTCTCCTCATGAATTCAAAGTCCTATCTCGAGGGTGGTTCCTTGCTAACATATATGTTAACAAGGTGGCCTACGATTGGGTGTAGCATGCCTCGAACACACTTGGTTTCCTGGGTCATCATTAATATAGATAAGTAACATATACTCTATTTCTGTTCCAACAATTTAATGAATTTCTATGAATTTGAAGAGATGAAAGGTGTCTTGTAGGATTTGAAATATTATTATTTACATTTAGAATGAAGCTTGCAAATGAATGGTTAAACTATTTTTATATTGGGTGTGACATCATACTGTTGCATTCTGGTTTAGAATTATGTGCATTTGTTGTGTATATTCCTAAATTATTTTCATACAATATATTTTTGAATGTGTCTTGTGAAAGCTAGAAAACACTTTGTGTCCTATTTACCACACCATTCTTTAATTTTGGAATGCGTTGAAGGAGTAAGTATGCTTTGCGTGTGTTTTTTAATTCGTTTTGAGAATTATTCAAATACTAGGAGTTTTGTAAAGAAGATGGAAATTATCTCTGTTGCTTTGAAATTTGTTTTAATTATTTCATTGATATGCATTTTGCAACAGTTGGAACCGAACTACAATTGTCTTAGAATTTGGTTTTGATATGCATCAAAAATATTATGTTTTATGTAAGAGTTGGAATGTTCAACGTATGTATGTGTGCAATGTGTTTGGAAAAATCTTGTTAGAAAAATAGGATCGCAGAGCAATAACAATTATACAATTAAATACTTAAACAATATGCAAATCTTAAACACATTACAAGAGAGACACATATATAACGTGGTTCACCCAAGATGGGCTATGTCCACACATAAATTACCAGTCCTTTATTATTATACCTTCCAACAAAATGAATGGATACAACCTACAACAACCTTGATGAACTTCCTCTTCACACTCTCACAGTCTCTCTCACAGAATCACACAGATTGTTTACAATGCTGCAATACAATACAAAGGCGGTTTGCAATGCCTTCCTTTTATAAAGGAAATACCATGGGAGAATGCCATAGGTTGCCCAAATACCATGGGCCAGTAAATCACCCATTAGTGACCAAATCATGACTCTGGAATTACAACATTTTGCAAGGCATTTTTTCCTAAATTCTCACTATGAAGGTGCTGCCCCCAAAGCCCCCAGGGGGATCCCCTTGACGACTATAGTGGGGGGTAAGCCCCCCACACCCCCCATCAGGTGTTGGATTAAATAACATCTCTAAATCAAGAAGATCAGGCTCCACAACTAACAAAGATAGCCATACTTCCTTAAGCAAATAATAGCATAATAAAAATTGGTATTTTTATTTGTTTTGATTATAAACACTTGCAGTGGAATATTCATTCATAAATTTTATAAGTAGATTTTTACTATAAATTAAATTGTTTAAATATAATGAATTACTTACACTTAAGTGTTCATTACAAAATAAATAAAATAAATTTGTGTATGTTCAACCAACCGATTATTTTGGATGTTTTCCAAAAATAACTATTCTGAGTTATTGCGAGCTATAACTTCCATATAGCACTTTCAGTACGTGTCACATGGTAAACAAAATGTTTAAGCACATAAGTCAGCTATTTCTTTTACCAGCTTCTTTAGGGAATACCGCTTATCTTTGATCTGTAGTCTTATCAGATTTTCTTTATCTTTTCTAAACTTTTGTCCATGAAAGCTCACGCCTACTAAGTATGGTAGAAACCGATAAGTCAAAAAATTCTACACGTATCACCTTTGACTAGACTGGCATCAGTTACCCAAAGCAATGGGAGGTAAGATACAGAGAGTTGAGAGACTTTGAAAAAACTAAAAACCAACAACTCTCTATTCCTAAACCCCTTGTCTTTGACAGATGTTCAAACTCTTTTAAATTGCCTGAAGGGTTTCCTTCTCCCCAATTTGCTCCACCTCTTGTAAGATCTTCCTCTGTGAATAATACTTCTGAAAGATCAGCCTTGTTCAAACCTTGTTCTTCTTCCCGCCTTTCTTTTTCAGGTGTTCATAACAATGAGCACAAAGGTCAGCATGCAGACTGCCCTGCCTGCAGAAAAGCACTTGAGAGACTAAAAATCAGGAACAAAGGAGTAAGCTTGTACATGATGTCTCTCCCTAGAAGTAGCCCTGGTTTTACCTCCACAAACCCACAGGGTGATACCTCGTTCCATCCAGGAAGAAATCTTCCTGATACTCCATTTTGACAGTTTGCTCATGATGGTATTTCTAAAAGAGAGTTCATGCCACATAGATCATCAAATCCACACGAAAGTGTCTTTGATGAAATAAAGTTGCTTAATTACAGCAATTATCAGCAACAACTGACTGGCCAAAACATCGATGACATAGCCTTTGATATTTTAATTCTCAGACAAAAAGCTCAGACAGAAAAAGAGCACATTTCCTTGCTCGAAGCTAAAATTGATCACTTGCTTGCAGGACAAGAAGAAGTAAAAACTGCTATTATCTTAGCAAGCAAAAAATTAGAAAAAAGGCTAGACGTCCTAGGAAAAATGATGGCCAGAACACAAAATGTAAATAGTAAAAAGAGTCCTATAAGCCAAACTGCTTTAGAGCTTGCAGCTAAAGGCCATAAAGTCAAACATGAAAGAAGATACTCTTTTGGAATGATGAGTATCCAAGCAGATGACCGAAGACTCGAATTTCTTTTTGGTCAAGAAATAGAAGAGCTTCAAGAGTTAAGAAATATGGTCTCCCAATTCAAACAAATGCCAAATTCCCTCCTAGATAAATATTTATCAGCATTCAGAATCCCAAAAAGAGAAAATATTAGATCCTCAAATCCATACGACCAAGGTCATTCTAATCCTCGGATAACAGGTCCTCCCCCTCCTTTTGATACTAAAATGTCAGATCTCCCTAACACTTCTCCTACATCAGTACCTCGTTCCCTTAGTTTCGGGATAAATGGGATGAATAATTTAATCTCCCAGATGCCTGATCAACATGTGTTTAACATACAATGTCAATCCCGCGCCCAGATTAGATCTACCATCCAGCTTCTATCAAATTGGGTCTTGTACAAAAGAACACGGGACAATACAATAACTGGCCAACAACTAGCACTCTAGCTAGTTGCCGGATTTTCAGGGCTAGCCTCAGAATGGTGGCACTGGATTCCCCAAGAATCCAGAGAAGAAATGTTGAATGCAGAAGATGTGGACCAACAAATTCTTACTGCCCTTGGTAAAGAATTCTATGGTCCCGATGAAAATGAAGATTATGAACATCTTGCATCTTTATTTATGTCTGCCAAAATCTATGACCTAAATAAGAGTGAAGAATATTTTTGCTATATGCAAAAATTGTTGATTTCTTCTGGCAATGTTGATAAGCCCACATATCTGAAACATTACTTGAGAAGCTTTCCCGGCCATGTTCCTAATGCTGTTGAACAACACCTTAAAGATAAAAACATTCCTCTGCCAGGTCTTTCCCTTGCCCAATTGCATGGATTCATCATGGAAACTTGGCAAGAACATTGTCTGGAGAAAAGAGTGGCTAAAGATTTCAAGCGACACTCTTCAATGTTTTCCCCGGGTTTTTGTAAAGATGTTGCAAAAATGTCAGATTGGGGGTGTGGCGCCCACAACCGAGGACACTTCGGGCGTGAATCATGTAGTTGTAAGAAGAAACAATAGCCCAAATATACTAGTGTACCTAGATTTCATCCAGACAAAGGCTATAAGCATAAAAAAGGCAAAAGATTTCAAAAGAAAACCTACTTTAAGAAAAGATCTGAACCTACAGATAAAGAAAAATGTTTCATCTGCAATAAAAAGGGTCATTGGGCTAACAAATGCCCAAATAAAAATAAAAAGCCTAGACTTGCTGCCATGTTTTCAGAAGACCTGGATCCAGCCTGGTGGGATCTAGCTTGGTGTGCAGCAGGAGACTACCCTGAAGGTGAAATCGTCTTCTTACCAGAAGAAGGAGATTCCTCTGATTCTGACCCTGCCTTCGATAAATTTGCTCCAAACTCATCTGACTCTTCTTCTTCTGATTTTGACAAAGAAGCAAATTTAGGAGGTTGCTATGGTCCTCTTGATTTTAGTTTTTATATGTTCTTTTTCAACTCGCCTAAGGTCTCCTCAGAATTTAGGATTGCTGAAATAGACAAAGAACTGTCTGAGACCCCAGTCTATCAATATATGAAAAGGAAAGATCTGAAAGATGAAAGAAGAAAGCTTTTAACAAGAAAAAAAGCAAAAGAAAAAGTCTCAGAAGAAAAAGAGAAATCTGTCTCTCCAGAAATTAGCAAGAATCCAACATTCAACCATCCTGTTGATTTATACAAAGGCTATCCTAATCATCATGAGGATAGACAAAAGTTTAGAAAAGATAAAGAAAATCTGATAAGACTACAAATCAAAGATAAGCAGTATTCCCTAAAGAAGCTGGTAAAAGAAATAGAGGAATTGAAAAGAATGCTTGAAATAACAACAAGAGAAAGAGACCAGTCCTCTGATGAAGAAATGTGCAGAGCCTATGCCGAAGCATTACAGTCACCAAAAGCTGCTGAAAGTCCAAAACATTCTCAGCACACTAGTGATTCAGGAACAGAAGAGTGTCAGAATGATGAACCATCACTAGGATCTCTAGGACTATTCACTGGTCCTAAATATTTCATTAAAATAAAGTTTTGTCCATCTGAATTCAAATCTTATGAGCTTGATTGTTTGATAGATTCAGGTTTCCAAATGAATTTGGCAAAAGGAAATGCTATACCATCTTTTTACTAGGAAAAAACAAACGAACATGGTGTAGCCATTGAAGGAATTCCTGTACAACGCAAAGGACGAGTTCCAAATTTTCCAATAAGCATCAATGGAATAAAAGTTCTGCATCGCAACAGACTAGACGACCTGAAAGAAGATTGCATCATAGGATCACATTTCTTGTATAAAGTCAGCCCCATTACAATTGATGAGCCCAACATGAATTTTTCTTGTACAATAAATGGCAAAATAGTTTCCACCCCTCTATACTATTCTGCTTCTTACAAATGTAAGAATCGTGTTCCCCAATCCAACCCCACTCTCAGTCTTGCAGAACTGTTCAAAATGGAAAGATGCATCGCCTATGCAGAAATGCACAAAGAATCTGCCCTCTCCGAAATTTCCTCTAAACTAGAGAAAGATTGCACTTCAGAGTCACCTAATGCATTTTGGACCAAGGAAAAATACTTTGTTTCCTTACCTTTTAACCCCCTAGAAAAACCAAAAGCTCAAAAAGCCTTTGTTGCCCTTATGTCTCCCTCAGAAAGAGAATTTTGTGCAAATGAAATCAAAGAACTCTTAGACAAAGGCCTTATAGAACCTTCTAAGAGCCCTTGGGCATGTCGAGCATTTATTGTCAATAAACACTCTGAGATAAAAAGAGGAAAACCCAGACTGGTTGTGAATTTTAAACCCTTGAACAAGATCCTTGAACCAGTCCGTTACCCTTTGCCTGATAAGTCTAGTTTGTTGCAAAGAATAGCAGGATGCACCATTTTTAGTAAGTTTGACCTAAAGTCTGGTTTTTACCAGATTGGAATTGAAGCAAAAGACAGGTACAAAACTGCCTTTGTCGTTCCTCATGGCCAGTATCAGTGGAAGGTCCTTCCATTTGGCATTAACAATGCACCATCAGAGTTCCAGAAAAGAATGGAAGATATCTTCAGAGAAAAGAAATGAGCATTAGTATACATAGATGATATTCTTATTTGTTCCCACAATTTGCAGGAACATTTAAAACATCTTCAAGAATTTTATTCTTTAGTTTTCAAACATGGATTGGTTTTGTCAAAATCCAAAATGGAAATTGGCAAAAAGGACATTGAATTTTTAGGATATAAAACAAGTAAAGGACAGGTGATCCTCCAAGACCATGTCCTGAAGGTTTTTGCTAACTTTCGTGATCAGATCTTAGAAAAGGTTCAATTGCAGAGATTCTTGGGAAGCCTAAATTATATTAGGCCATTCTACAAAGGACAGACAGATGACATTCATTTGCTGCAGCAATGACTGAAGAAAAATCCCCCAAGATGGAATAAAGATATGACGGATGCAGTAAAGCAAATCAAAGAAAAAGTAAAACAGCTTCCTCCACTCTCACTACCACAAGGCTCGGGTCAAATGGTGATTGAAACAGACGCCTCCAATAAAGCTTGGGGAGGTATCCTCATAGAAAAACATGGTGACCAAGAAGAAATCTGCGGCTATGCTTCAGGAGCATTCAAAAATGCAGAAATCAATTATCCGTTAAGTCACAAGGAAATCCTCGCAGTCAAAAAGACTGTAAACCATTTCAAGCTTTATCTAAAACCTGTCAAGTTCATTATTAGAACAGATCTAAAAATAATGCCTGGTATATTCAAGAATGAAAATCTTATGGCAAAAAATAGTTCTAGGATTCTAAAATGGTTTTTTTGGTTGCAAAACTTTGATTTTGAAATTGTATATAAACCAAGATATTTGAATTGTGTTGCTGATATGCTAACCAGAGAAGAATTACAGGAGAAACCTAGCCTCAACATGTTTGGCTATGGGGCATCCAGCTCGTCAAACAAAAAATCTAAACTTCGGAACTTCAATGATCCCTTGACAGAGGAAGAAAGATAAGATTTTTTGAATTGCACCAACAAAAAGGAAGCAGATAAGTATCTTTCCCTCTCCTTGATCCAACAAGTAAATGCCTCTCCTCTGAAAATACAAATATTGGAGAGATGGGAAAAACAAGCCTATAAAGGCTTAGAAAATGCCATGCACTAGCTTCAGCAGCTTAATCATGTTTGGGTTGATACAACTTATACAGATGGACAAGAATTGTATTATGTGGATATCGGTCCAGGATTTTTAACATGGAATAGTTATAACCTCATATTGCAGTTCTGTAGAGAACAAGGAGAAATAATAATTTGTGGAGACCCTTCTACACTGGTGCAACAACAATGGTTCGGATGGACAGAAGTTTTCCTTGATAAATTCTGTCCAAGAAAAGATTGGGTTCAATGACGTGCAAATTTCACTCTGCACCTTCAAGCAGATATGATTGTAGCACACCACAATCATATGTGGTTTAAATTTAAATGCGACATCTTGGAGGAGCTTACTCTCCTTTTGAACCCCCTATTTTCACTCAGTAGAAATTCAAAAGAATGGAAAATAAATGGTCGCCTCTTAGATCATGAAATTCTATGAGAAGAATTCATTTAAACCTTAAAGTTGAATCCATTTTTCAAGGAGAATTCTGCTGTATTCCTAATGAAGTCATGCTCGGATCCGATGTGGAACAGTGTTTCTCAAATTGCTTATTTCCGGATACCGAATTTGGTTTAGATAATTATTTTGACTCTGATAGATTCGTTGGTTGTACATGTGGGGAAAACCCATGTATTTGTAATCATGACAATGAATAATGGAAAGCGTCGTAGGCCGCTAATAGTAGCTCCACTTTGTAAAAAGTCCAGTCTAGTTGTTAGTCCGTAGATTCTTTCACATGGCTTGGGTGACTTACCCAACAAAAGGTGCGATTTGATCCATTGCTATGAGATCCGAATCAAGTCTTTTTACCGATAGTTGAGAGACTAATAATCAGGAACAAAGGAGTAAGCTTGTACATGACGTCTCTCCCTAGAAGTAGCCCTGGTTTTACCTCCACAAATCCACAGGGTGATACCTCGTTCCATCCAGGAAGAAATCTTCTTGATACTCCATTTCGATAGTTTGCTCATGATGGTCTTTCTAAAAGAGAGTTCATGCCACATAGATCATCAAATCCACACGAAAGTGTCTCTGATGAAATAAAGTTGCTTAATTACAGCAATTATCAGCAACAACTGAGTGGCCAAAACATTGATGACATAGCCTCTGATATTTTAATTCTCAGACAAAAAGCTTAGACAGAAAAAGAGCACATTTCCTTGCTCGAAGCTAAAATTGATCACTTGCTTGCCGGGCAAGAAAAAGTAAAAACTGCTATTATCTTAACAAGCGAAAAATTAGAAAAAAGACTATGTTAACTGCAATTGAGATTTTTTCTTGTGTAGATATTTGACAGTAACCGAAGTTGACCTGCATGAAAAATCCAAAAACGCAGTAGATCTGAAATTTCAAATTCGAAGAAGGCCAAATTTCAAATTCCAAGAAGTCCAACAAATTTATGTTTAACACGCAGAGTAGATTTGAAATTCCAAATTCCAAGAACCTTACAACACCAACAATTTTCTGTTTGATACGCAAAGTAGATTTGAAATTCCAAATTCCAAGAACACCAACAAATTTCTGTTTGACACGCAGAGTAGATTTGAAATTCCAAATTCCAGGCCTGCCCGTCCTCACTCTTTATTTGGCGACAGTCCATTCTGGCGGCTGATTTCAACACTATATATACTATGCATACATTAGGCGATACATGTATCAGCGACGTTAAGAGGGGTTTGAGCGGATTATTGGCAGACTAATACTTCCTTTTGTGCTATATTGTTCAAAGTGACAGTATTTTACTACTGCGGGAGATGGCTTTTCCAAGGCTTTCGTCCATGGTGGTAAGGAACCTGATTGCCAGGAGGCACCAAGGCCTTGCTCGCGGCAGGGAGGAGGGCGAATTTATACTGGGAAGACTCCGGTTTAGAGACCATGGAGCTGCCCCTGCAACGTTTCACAGCAGTAGCTTCTTTGGAGCCAACGGAGCCGACTATTATGTTTCATCCCGAATATTATATGACTTTACAGTCACGAAGAGGGCAGAGTTAAAAAAGCAAGGATCATATTGGAATCCATCATCTTTTGTGTCAACGAGATCGGCGACCACTGTTTCTGGAAAGACTCAAGGGACCGATGTTGAATTTGAGACTGCTAATGCGGCTGTTTCAGGCATCGAGAAGAAAGAAGCCGAGACTGCAATCAGCAAGCATGATATGGAGAAATGGAAGGGGAAGGGATTGGCCAATTCCAGTTACTGGGGGATTTATCCTGCCCACATCTCTCGCCAAGACGGATCACCGTGGCCATGGAATTCATTTAGAGTAAGTCAACAGCGTTGGGAATTAATTTAATTAAGAGGCAATTTCAATTAACATGAGAAATATTTCTGTATTTTTCCACGCTTGTTGAAATAAATGAAGGTTCATTAATTTACAGCCTTGGGAGACATACACTCGGGACACAAGTATTGATCTGAAGAAGCATCACGTTCCAAAGTTATTTGCTGACAAACTTGCTTACTGGACTGTGAAGGCGTTGAGAATTCCAGTCGATTTGTTCTTTAAGGTAAACCATGTCTGCAAAGAATCAGGGTTTGGGCATCTCTGTTCTTGAAATGCTTTTAGATGAATATTTGCGAATATTCTGAGGAAATGTTGTTATATATGATTGCAGAAGCGGTATGATATCCGAGTGATGATGCTGGAAACTGTGGCTGCTGTTCCAGGAATGGTGGGAGGAATGCTCCTTCACTGCAAGTCCCTCAGGAAATTTCAACACAGTGCTGGATGGATAAAGGCTCTTTTAGAAGAAGCTGAAAATGAGAGGATGCACCTCATGACATTCATGGAGGTGACAAAGCCCAATTGGTTCCAGAGGGCCTTGGTCTTTGCAGTGCAAGGAGTTTTCTTCAATGCATATTTCCTCATGTACATCGTTTCCCCCAAGCTTGCACACAGAATTGTGGGTTACCTTGAAGAAGAAGCTGTCTACTCTATACTGAATTCCTCAGGGAACTCGACAATGGCAACATTCCAAATGTGGCAGCCCCTGCCATAGCCATAGATTACTGGAGGCTTCCCAAGGATTCAACACTCAGAGATGTAGTTATGGTAGTCAGGGCTGATGAGGCTCACCATCGCGATGTCAACCACTTTGCATCAGTAAGTAGTTTTTTCCATCATTCTGTTTATTTCATTCAGGGTTTAGGGCTAAATATCCTATCAGTCATTCTGTTTGTATGTCTCACTCAGATTGAGGGATTTTAATGAGTTTCTTCATTTGGATGGATCTTTTTATTCTGCTAGTGCTTTCATTTATATTGAGTCACTGATTTTTTTCATTTGGGTGTCCAATCAGGATATTCATTTCCAGGGAAGAGAGCTGAGAGAAGCTGCAGCTCCACTTGATTACCGTTAAGTTGATGCCTCAAATGCTCTGCATCATAGTTTCTTGTTACAGATGGAGGATGCTTTTTACATGTGTTTCTGTATGTTCTTGTCTGTATTAGATTATGTCTGTATTAGGCTTAATACCAGTGCTCAAGACTGCATGCAACCTAAGAGTTCTTTCACCATTTTCCCAAAATTTCTATGGCTTCTACTCTGACGTCATTCTGTCTTTTTCTAAATTTCAAAGTCTTTTATTGTAGATCATAACACAACAGGCTCTAAACCATATAATGCAAGCTAAACATATGAATTATATGATACCCACGACATAAAATATAACAAAACCAACAGAACCAATTTAATCATATTGAAGACAGTCTATCGAATGGCACCCCTGACTTGGGCAATAAAAGATGGCAGGAAATAAAAAACATAGAAGAAATTCTCACATTCTAACAATTTTCAACAAAACCGCATGGTCATTGAAAAAAATTAGCTCTCCAATAATTAGTTTCTCAAACTACAAAACTCTCTCTAACCCCTTCAAAAGAGCACACTGACAACAAACTTTTCCAAGCATTCTCAGCTGATAGCTACAACAAAAAAAAGTTTGGTAGTGAAGGCTCTTCTACTACAACTTTAAATACCTATCCAATCCATTGTTTTTACAAACTTGCAACAACAAGGCTTGCTAATCTACATGTCAAGTTGTTAATCTACATGGTAAGTTGGGTATTGAAGATTTGAAGAAAGGAATAAAGCCATATATTGCTCATTTTAGTGCAGCAATAGAAGATGGAGGGGAAGAATACTGGCTTCTGAAGATAACATACTGGACAAATGTTTTTGTCACTTTAGATGTGTCGTTAGTTAATCAGGTAAGGAAATGAGGTTCATTTTGGCCAAAAACAAGGCAAGATTCAAACACAGGCAACGATATTCAAATACAACCTTATCTCATGGAGGATTACTTGGATCAAAGGGTCCCTACCAATGATGAATTGTATGTGGGCCCTTCCTACAATATGACTACATAAGAATTTGATCCAAGAAACGATGTGAAGAAAGAGAGGATATCATTGATGTGGATAGTATAATATGGGCCTAGAAATTACAAGCAGATGCAAAGGAATACAAGGTAAAAATAAATGAAAAGGGATTTCTAGCCATTAAAATATATCAACAACTGGGAATCAAATGTATGTGATGATAAATGAGGGATTATTTCTATGTTTGAAGAAATAAAGGGTAATAAAGGAAGCCCGTTTCTCTCAACTGGAGATTTAATTTCTCTCCAAATTAATCTATTACCATACCAAGAAAATAATTTGTAATATGTCTTAATTATTAATGGAAAATAAGATATTAAATCAATTCATTTATACGATTATTGCAACATCTGAATAATTTTGTACCTAATAAATCAAGGAATAAGTAGTTTAAAAAGGTTGCAATTCATTCTTGGCTTATGCTTGACAATGGTAGCCAATACATTCATATAATCAAACAGCAACAGAAACCATCAATTACTATTCAACAATGAATATAGATAATATTAACATAAAATCTCTATTCCAATTACAATACCCAACAAAAATTTATATCAGTGCTATAAAAGAGATGCAAAACATAGATAATATTAACATAAAATCTCTATTCCAATTACAATACCGAAAAATTTATATCAGTGCTTTAAAAGAGATGCAAAACTTTGCTGTTTTGAGCTTTCAATAAATCAAAAGAATCTTCATTGACAGAAAAAAATCTCTATTCCAATTACAATACCCAACAAAAATTTATTTCAGTGCTATAAAAGAGATGCAAAACTTTGCTGCTTTGCGCTTTCAATAAATCAAGAGAATCTTCATTGACAGAAAATGGGTCTAGAATTCACAGCAAAAAGAAAAAATTACAAGGATAATATGTATCAGGAATGTGTATTTGAATTTTGTTATTTATACCACCTAGTGTATTCTGATAATGTCATTGATATAATCGTTTTTTGTAAGTGAGAAAACATAAGTACCACTTCTATAAACAAATATGGAATATCTCAATTTCCATTTTAGGCCATCTCATGAGGTTGACTCAAACACTTTAGTTAGATTAAAAGATCAATAATCCAAGTGTCACAATCATCATGAGCCAAAATAATTCAAAAATTTAAGAAAGAGTTTAGGCTCCTTCCCTATTCTTTTTAATGGAGCGACTGAAGAAAGGTTTAGTGCTCCAAATTATTTTCAATTTCTTTCTTATTTTGTATTAATGTGGTTGTTTCACTTGCCATGTAGATTAGGGTTGATATTCATGTCAACAATAATAATCCCAATTCCATGGCCAATGGCATTTTCAATATCCAATATCCTAGGGTGATGTCTCAACTGAAATATAAGCACAAAAACACAAAGATAGAAATTATTAAAAATTCTGTTTCCAGTAACATTGGAAAGAGTCATTAACAATACAACAAATGCAATACAATCAATCATTCATTCCTGGCAAAAATCCCAATTTTTTTTACAAAACTCTCAAAATTTTTTGGTAATGTTTGATAAGCTTTACATTCTTCCGCAATCTCTAATTCTCAACCTCTAACCTTTGACATTTTACATGATGCTAACTTACAAACTCTAACCTTAACATCTTACATGATTTATACATATAGAATATACAATGCTAAACTAATTATAATTGAGTTATAATTAGTATAGATATATTTTAAACCAGTATCCAATTTTTTTAAGTGTAATTTATTTTTTAATTTTTTGAGTCAATTTATTATTCTTTTATGATGTGGATGACAATCAAGTTACACATATTATTCGACAATATCTCCATCATATCAAGCTATAAAGCACCTGATTACTCTTAGTGCAATTAATATTAATTGTACCCAAATGTCATAATAGAAAGGTAACTATACATGACCAAAAAAATTCTCTAAGCTTGTTGCTATTGTTCATGTAAAAAGGTTTTGTTTACTGGTACATTATGACAAGGTTCGTGGGTGACACAAATCTCAAAAATGCAAAATAAGATGCAAAGATGCTTGACTCCTCTTTTTGTTCACTGTAAAAGATAATTTCTTAAATATATTTTTAATTTTTTTGAGTCAATATATTATTCTTTTATGATGTGGATGGCAATCAAGTTACACATCTTATTCGACAATGTCTCCATCATATTAAGCTATAAAACACCTGATTACTCTTAGTGCAATTAATATTAATTGTACCCAAATGTCATAAAAGAAAGGTAACTATACATGAGCAAAAAAATTCTCTAAGCTTGTTGCTATTGTTCATGTAAAAAGGTTTTGATTACTGTTACATTATGACAAGGTTCCGTGGGTGACACAAACCTCAAAAATGCAAAATAAGATGCAAAGATGCTTGACTCCTCTTTTTGTTCACGGTAGAACATAATTTCTTAAATATATTTTGTCAAAATATTACAATATTGAACAAGCAATAACCTAAGATATATAATTAAAAATACCAAAAAACAATAACCTAAAATATATAATTAAAAATATACTATATTGAAAATAGATGAAATTTTAACTCTATAAATTTATAATTTTATGCAATTTCTTTCATTAAGAATATTCTATATAAATTTTACCATTTATTAAAAAAACAAAACAAAATTAATAAATAATACATAAATCTACTTACCATAATATATAATTTTGGGTTCTATATTCAAAGAAAAACCCATGTTTAATTTATTAAAATATATCAATTACTTTTTTGTTCATTTTATTTTCAATTGATTAACATGTTTAAATTTTTTTTTTATATACAGTTTAAATTATTATTATTAGATATATTTATTCTCTAATATACTTTATTTATATAAATTTATTTCTATATATAAATAAACTATATTCTTAACTAATTCATAAATGAAACAAATTTTAATGACTCTTAATTCATAAATGAAAAAATTCCAATGACTTACCTAGTAATGCAGTATATATATATGATGATGATTAACGTCCACCTCAGACCAACTTTTGTTTATCAGACCTTAAAAAAGAAAATACTTGGTTTACTTTAAAATCATGTTCCTCTACTAAAAAAGCTTGCCAAGAAGCTTTCCAAGCTCATTATAGTTTTGACAAGATAGGAGGTTATAAAGATTTGTATTGTCTCAAATACTATGAAACTAAGATCTAACGTGGGTGTAAGCAAGATACTCTAAAAAAAAGTGATTTTCATCCTCAAAGCTCATAAACTCACACTATATATAACTTATTTTGTTTCTTTTATTTATTACACAGAATTAGGTATACATTGAAAGAAGGTAATTTAATGATTTAGATAATGATGAATTATATAAATATATATATTATTTTGTTCCTTTTATTTATTACACATAATAAAGTATTAGTTGAGAGGAGGATTTTTATCGAACCTTAAAAAAGAAAATCTTGAAATCATTCCCTTCTAGATAAAAGCCTTCATGAAGTGTGCATGTCCCTTATTTCATTTCAATTGATATGTATCACATACTCATTACATTGGTAGGCATGTCAATATTTATCTAATTTTTAAGAAACACAAATATATCATCGATGCAAAACATAAATACTGATACAACATAGATGAGAACATCAATACTCATGCAACATAGATGACGAAGATGAAAATGCAAAGATGAGAAATGATTTTTTGAATGAAGGGTGGTCTCCGGCCAAAAAAATAGTCAATAAAAGCTTTGGTTGAAGAGTTTGTTTGTTATATAAAATGAAAGAAATTTCAACTAAACCCTGCGAATCTTCATTCAGTCCTAGGCAAGCAACTCAACGGACCCAACCTCTATGGAGCATAGACTTTCACATAGTCTTTTGATAGGGTAATTGATGAGTACACAAACAACCCAATAGACCCAATTGCTATGGAGCATTGATGTTCACATAGTCTTTTGATAGAGTAATTGATTAGTGTTATCTCCTTGGAGGTCACAGGTTAAGAGCATGTGTTATTTCTCTGGAGGTCACAGGTTCAAAACTGACAGGGGGTAGGGTTGCTCATTGGCCTGTTATGACAAGGCTTGAAGGGTAGGTGACCCTTGGGGTAGAGGCTCACCCCGATGGGCTTCAAAACGTCTCAAACCCTGCTAAGTCATAATGATAAAAAAATTGTTTATAATTTTTTTTTTTTTAAATCAACGTCTTTTCAAAAAAATTATCAATCTATATATATTTTTTTAATTTTAAATCTAAATTTGATTTTTTTTAAATATTACTTTACTAAAAATAAACTTAAATCATAATAAGTACACTTGCATTTTAAACTAAGTAAATGAAATCCATAAAAAATAATTAATAACACCAGTAAATATTTTATATTTTTATTTCCAAGATTGCTTTATTTCCAAGATTGCTAACCAATATAAATCTGTAAGTTTCATAGATTTTATAATTATTTATAATAATATTTATTATAAATTTTATAATAATTTTAGTCTACTATATTTTTAATATTATTTATAATAATACATTTTTATAATTATTTATAATAATATTTATTATAAAGTTTATAATAATTTTAGTTTAATATATTTTTATTATTATTTATAATAATATTTATTATAAATTTTATAAATATTATTATTATATTATTAATAAAATTATAAATTTTCACATTTATAACCTATTTTTATTATAAAAATGGATTCCTCTAACTTATACCTTCGAAAATTATGTAAAAAAATAATAATAAAAAACTAAAAAAATCCAAATCCTACATAGTAAGCATAACACTTAAATATCATTAATATATATCATATAGATATCATTAATACATTGGTTGAAAAATACACAAAATTAAAATTAAAGTCTAACATAATACTTATTTATTATTCTTCACATTTCTTTTAACTTAATACTTATGTATTATTCTTCACATTTATTTTATGTTACGAGTGATTTTATATCTTGAAAACTATGGCAAAGCTTTTTGGGCTTGTGATCATTAAAGGCTTTCTATCCATGGAGGTGATATTTTTGTTTAGTATTATGAAAGATTCATTAAGCTAACTTAATTTTTTTTTATCTAATTTTTTAGATGATGATGATGGTTTTTAATGTCTATTGAGAATTTGGTTTATATGACCTTAAGGAAAAAGATAATGCATAGTTTTTTTATTATCATTAAGCAGGTAATCATTCTATTACTTATAATACAAAATGGTGTTACAATCAATCTTGATTGGCTGGATGGACCAGACCAGACCAGGTTGTTTACTGCCGCACTCATATGGATTATCCCCAGATTCCTTGAAGGGATTACAAATTTTCTAGCATCCAGAGCCAAATCAGACTAGAAACATTCCGCAGTAGCAAGACCAAACTAGCAAACATTCCATTCAGAGCCAAACTGACAGCTTATCAATCCAGAAACCCGCAAATAGACCCTTTCCATCAAGACTATTCCTACCCGATTCCATTTACAGCATTACAAAAACCATTTCGATCCCATTTACAACAAAACTAAGATAACCATGCCAGTCCGATTTACAACATAACAGAAAAAAACTAAGCCGAACCAAAACCCGACATACAATAAATTTCACCACCCAACAAACAAACCAAAACCAAACAGATACACCTCTTACTAGGGAGGGGGATCATTGGTGGCTGACGGCTGAGGAGTGTTGGCTGGTTCCACGGGACTGTCAAGCACATCCGCAGCAATATGATCCAGTAGGAGGAAGCCCACTGTGCTCTCCTGTTTCCCCCTCCTAATGAGGGTCAGGGCTTCCTGGATGCCATGGGTGATCTGCACCTTAGTCTGAGTGTCACGGGCCAGCAGAATCCTGACGGTCCATAATGGGTTTAGCACCAGAGGGCGGCCCTGGTGAGTCTCATATTCCCAAAGAAAATATAGCTCCTTCATAGCGATGTAGGCTTCCAATGGCCGCTGGGGTCTCAGCCATGTATTGGTCACCCCAGTCGAAAGAGAGCATATTTGGCTCTTCTTCAATGGGAGAAAGATCAGCTGACGTGCTATGCGTCGACCTATTAATCCCCTCCCCTCGACCACTACCCCTCTGGCGGCTACAGACTCTCCACTGTCGAGACATGATATCACAATACATGACCTTGCTTTGAACAGAGAATAGAAGAAACCAAACCGAATGGATGTCTCTGCAAACCCCCTAGGGTGTATTTATAGCCCTAACTGTCTTGATAGGGAGGAGTCCCATCATTCTGCGAACTAGATACGGTGGCGAGCTCTTACCCTTCACCCTGGCCTCCTTCCTTAACTTCCATCTGTCGTACTCTGCCATATCTTTCATACTGCGCGAAAGATCAACATCCTCCTCATCCATTAATGTCCCTTTGATATGGGAATCTCTGAAGTTCTCCACCCTTGCAGTAACCAGCGTAGGAATCGTACCAAAGAGCCCGCAGGGCCACCTCCTCTTAATCACTTCGCACGAATCAACCATCAAATTGATCCTTCTAATTAATAGGTTCCAACCTCTCATCAAGAACATTATATCTTGCAAACATGTCTTCTACATTGGCCACCTACTTCGTACCACAACTACGTGTCTACGCGTAGGGCTCACCATCCCATCTGGCAATGGGGACATCTCGCAACCTTCCGAATCTGCCACAGGGATGATGAAGGGCCCGCTATTGGGTGTGGATATGACGGGTGGCATGGTTTGCGGTGGATTGGTTCGACAATTGTCCACCAACTGCTTTAGGATGAGCTGTAATTGGCATTTCCTTCTTCGATCGTACCCTCTAGATCTGACTGCGCCAACTTTTCACATCGATCCCATATCGGGCCTTTTCTGTTGTCGTCAAGCTCTTCTGCATGGAAAGAGTTACAATTCCCCACTCCTTCGTTTGCCAAAGCATCTACCAGCTTATTTCCTGATCCTCTGACATGAGAGAATTGGATGGCTGAGGGACCTGCAAGAATCCTTTTGAGCTCTAAGAGATGACCTTCCCATCTCCAATTCTTTGAAACCTAGGAGGTGGTAGCGCAGTGTTGGAGCCTGCGGGAAATGTTAATAATAACTTGTGAGTCTCCTTCCACTAGTAGTGGGGTATTCTTCTTATGCAGGGCCCAAGAAATACCATTAATAAGGCCCTCCAGTTTCACCATGTTATTAGTATTGTTTCCAATGGATCCCTAAAGAATGCTGAGAATGTTTCCTGCAGAATTCCTTAAAGCACCTCTGAAGCCTGCTGGACCAGGATTTCCTTTAGCCCCTCCATCAAAATTGAGTTTGAAGGAGCCTACAGGCGGTTGAACCCAAGAGTTTGCACTGTTCATGGTTTTTGGCATCGCCCTGGACCTCGCGTTGTTAACAGGTAATTTGAAAATCACTAGTTCATAAAGTATAATTCTTTCATTCTCCTCTGCTGTGAAGTCTTCTTGTGACCAATGAATTAATGTTATCGTTTCTTTTAGGTGAGCTTCAATTAGGGTCCATATTTCCCCCACTCTTCTGGGTTTGTTTTCAAAAATTCAAATATTGCAGGTTTTACATAGTTCCCAGATAGTAAATCCCGGGAGGAGCTCCCACAATCTGTTTACAATCTTATTTTTGAAATCATTCTTGTGCCATTCTGCAATGGTTACGTCCGACCTTCGTCTGTGTCTATGATTTTTCTTGAAAATAGCCACTCCTTTTTCCCATATGGCATCCGCCACCGGGCACTCATCCAAAAGATGATTGATGGATTCGTTATTTTCCTCACACACGCAACATCTTGAAGGTCCACTAATTCCCCTAGTCAGGATGTTATCCTAGGTCAGAATACGCCTCTTGAGCACAAGCCAGCTAAAAGACACCACCTTTGGCCACCAACATCCTCCCCATATTTTTTCCCATTTGGCCTCCTTTTCCAGATTGAAGGATTCCGTCATTAGAGCTAAGGCTTCTTTTGAATTGAAATTACCTATGTTGGAGTATCCCCATCTAATTTTGTCTGGTCCATTATTCCTGGGGACCTTTATGGCACAGAGCTCTGAAAAGAACTCATCCACATTCTCCCTCGGAGCTTGAGATTGCCACCAGTTCTTCTCTTTCTAGGACCTGAAGAGTCGGCCCTTATCGTTGAGATCCCAGAATTACGCCACCATTTTCAGAGGTTTGTTATGAAGATAGGAGATGAGGATTGGTGATCCTCCCTTCTGGCGATTCCCAGTTCTTGGTTCCAAGCATCACTAGCAAACCTAGTCATCCTGTCGTCCCAAACTTCCCAGAAGCTGTGCTTTTGGACAAGCCCCATGTTTTCCTAGGCCGACTTCCAAATGCTAGATCCAGAAATGTTTTCATCGAAAAAAACCAGGGATTGTTTAGGCCAGAGTGGGGCATATTTAAGGTGCCAGAGTTTGGCCCATGGTTCTTCTTCATAATTGATCCATCTCCACCAGATTTTAGCACTCATTACCTTGTTTCTTTCAAGAGGATCACGGAGCCCTAGGCCCCCAACTGCCTTAGGAGTGCATATGGTTTGCCAATCTACCAATGGCCACTTCCTGTGCCCTTCTGTTCCCCCCCAAAGGAAATTTCATTGGATGTTTCTAATTTGTTTGATAACTGATTTCGGGGCGGCCAACACCGAGAAGAGATATATAGGCATTGCCTGAAGAACCAATTTGACCAGGGTGAGTCTACTTGGAAAATTGAGAGCTATGAAGGTCCATAGGCTAAGCTTCTGTTTGATTTTATCTAGCAATTCTGTCCAAGAAATTTGTCTAATAGTTGATTCACCTAAAGGTGCTCCCAAGTATTTTGATGGAAGCCTTCCTTGTGAAAACTCCAGAATTATGAGAATGTTCATTTTGGTAATTTTCAGAGTATTGAAAAAATATGTATGGGATTTGTCCTTATTGATCTCTAAGCTGCTTGCTTCCAGGAAGGTATTCAGACTATCTTTGATGCCCCATGCCTCTTGAACTGAGGATGGGCCCATGAGCATATTATCATCCACAAACTGTTGGTGGGTTTGAGGTTCCATCCCTGCAGTGAGTGATAATCCCCAGATATTGTTCTCATATCTTCTTCTTTTGAGCAGTCCTCTAAGTCCTTCGGCCACAATGATGAATAGAAAGGGGGAGAGGGGTCCCCTTGCCTTATTCCTCTGGAGGCATTGAAAGGGGACGAGGGAGAACCATTGACCAAGATTGAGAAGAAGGCCGACGAAACCAAATTCATGACCCAATTAGTCCATTCCTCCGAAAATCCAAAAGTCCTGAGAATTCCTGCCAAAAAATTCCAATCTAGCTTATCATAATCTTTTGATAGATCCAGTTTTAAGAGCATACCTGGAGTTTTCATGGTTTTTAGTGAATGCATCGTTTTGTGGACCAAGATAATGATGTCCAGAATCTACCTGCCTTCCACAAACCCTGCCTATTTAGGGGATATGATAAGAGGAAGCAAGGGGCGAAGATGGTTAGCCATGACCTTGGAGATGATTTTGTAGATAACATTGCATAGAGCAATCGGTCTGAGTTTCCCTGAATCCTCGGTTCCATTTTCTTTGGGGATGAGCGTTAGGAACGTGGAGTTAAGAGCTCTTAGAATTTTCTTGGTCCTCTTGGAATCTTCCGCCAGAGCCAATACTTCCTCCTTTATCTAGTCCCAACAAGCATGGAAGAAGTTTGATGTGAACCCATCCGGACCAGGGGCTTTATCCTTTTCCATTTGCTTGATAGCGGCCTCAACCTCCTCCATCTCAATGTGTTTCCCCAACATGTGGTTATGATCATCCGAGATGATCATAGGAATGCGCCTAAACACCTCCCTCTGGGATTCTTCTCTTTCTCCTTCCGGCTCCTTCATCAGATTAGCGAAATATGAGTTCATTGTGTTTTTTAGCTCTTCCTGGGTTTCGGCTATGCCTCCCTCCTTCATCTTCAATCTGGCTAGTCTATTCCCTTGATGGTGTTGAATGGATGCTTTGTGGAAGAAGCTAGTATTGCTTTCTCCCTCTAGGAGCCATTTGACTCTGGCTTTCTGGTTCCAATAGAATTCCTCCTATTGTTCTCGTCGGCTGAATTCCTAGAGCAGACTGTTTTCTTGAATCCGTAACTCCTTTGAGAACCCCGTGCTCATCCCTTGAGCCCAGTTCACTTGCATCTTGCATTCTAGAGCTTTTTTTGCTTGGAAAATATTTCCAAAGGACTCCTTGTTCCATTTTTTAATGTTGTCTTTTAGAAGTTTGAGTTTCTGTTGGAATTGGTACATCTAAGTACCTCTGATGGGTGGGAAACCCTCCCACCATTCCCGGAGTTTCTCAGGGAAGTTCGTCTGAAGGAGCCAGAAATTTTCAAATCTGAAGGGTCTACAAGGGTTTACCCCGACGTTTTCCCATTCAAGGCTGATTGTCCAGTGGTCAGAGCTTGCAGCTGGGAGTACCACCGCTCTTAACTCTCCTCCTGCCATCATGATGGATTCAGATATTAAAAAGTGATCAAGCCGACATGCTACCCTCTGTCTCCAACTTGTTTTTTATTCCACATTAAAATACCGTTAGAGGTTCTTACATCCATTAGATCAAGGGTATCAATTAGATCATTGAAGTGAACATTTGCAGTGTTTAGGTTCCGTATACCACCTTTTTTCTCTTCAAGATTCCTGATCAGGCTGAAATCTCCACCAAGGATCCATGGTTTGTCTTCGGAGGTCTTCTTGATAAAAGTAAGCTAGTCCAGGAAGGACAATTTTTTCTCTTCCCTAGGAGGACCGTAGATATTAGTAAAAAAGCCTTTGATTCTGGTGCCTAAGATGTGGAAATCAGCAGAAAGAGAAAAGGGTGTTGCTATGAAACCTGAGAGGTTAACTTCCCGAGGGTTTCACAAGATTCCAATCCCTCCGGCTGCCCCTTTGGCATCGATCGCTACTGTCTCACATCCCTTCCATATTTTCTCGGCTATACTTTTTAGGTCTTCTTCCGAGCACTTGGTTTCTTGCAAACATATGATTCCAGATTTTTCTTTTTCAATCCTTCTTCTGAGAAGACGGATTTTCAGAGCGCTACTACAGCCTCTAATATTCCAGGATGTGATCCACATTGGGAACTTATTGGGTTGCAGGATATAGGGAAGCATCTATGGTTGGATATTGCCCCGAAGCCACCAGTTGCACCCCTACTACTTTAATTCTTTGAACGTTGTTGGGTCTTCCCCGCTTTTCTTTTTTCCATCTGGATCTTTGAGGGATTCGACTATTACTCCCAAGAACTTCATAATGTTTTCCTAGATTATCGCCTTCTCCAGCAGGGAGACTTGTTGGGGAGGGATCTGGGTTGGGGTCTTGTCTGAACATGCAGCTTCAAATCCGTCCAGATCAAGGTCCCCTATCTTCATATCTTCAATCTCTGGTTCTGTTACCTCTTTAGATTCCTTGGCCATCTCCTACTACATCATTTGGGCCTCATCTTGATTATTTAGAATTAAATCTAGATCCTTCTCCTGATGGTCTTTAGTCTGGTCGGTTTGCCAGGTTTCTTTATTACTTGCCTTGTCATCGTGGAGGATCTCAAACCTGTTCTGAGTTTGCACCCTTTTGTTGATCTCTGGTCTTGAGATCTTTCTGGCTTGTCTTTTCTTGGTCTGGGTTTTGATGAAACCTTTAGCATCTTGATTTTCCTGGTCTTTCTTACCTCCCGGCCTTTTATTTTGTGGGAAGTCCCAAAATAGATGTCCATGCTCATGGCATCTTCTGCACCTGAACGAAATCTGTTCATAGTCTATAGCTTGAAACTACTCTTCATATTCCCAAGATAACTCGATCCCATCTGGTAGATCCTTAGAAATGTTGAGGTAGATGTAGATTCGAGCATATGAGATATATTTCTGCTATTGGGTTTACTCTGAGACTTTGACAAAGTTTCCTAGGATATTCCCAATATCCATCAGAATTTTTTCCTTCCAATACTCCATTGGGAGAGAGTACATTTTGATCCAAACTGGGGAAATCATGAGGTTTTCTTTATCAGGGTTAAATCTCTCTTTCTAGGGCCTTAAGAAGAGTCCCGCTGAATTGTAGAAATAGGGGTCGTTCTAAAAAATTCTTGTTCTATCTTCTTTGTTAAAGAAGATTATTGTGAAGAAGCCTTTTGCCCCCAGCTGAAGTTCGAAGTGCCCTTGGAGTTTCCACGTGGTGTTAATCCACCATACCATGGTCTTTTCTGTGGACCATATCCTAACAAACTTGCCTATGAGGGCTCGGTCTTTCATTTACGGAATGTCTCCCTGACTCTTTCTGATTTGAATTGGAGCTTTGGCACTGTCTTGGATTTTGGGACGCATTGTCCTATCCTTCTTGTCTCCAGTTTCATCATCTCATCTTTCTTGAGCCCACTTGTACCTTCCCCGTCTTTATGCAGCTTAGGAAAATTCGCTAGGCCTTTCCCTTTCTTGATTTCCATGTCCGATCTCAGAATGGGAACCGCAGACCCATCCTTTGAGGGCGCGTTCCTCCGAAGGTCCCTCCTCCCACGGGGAGGAGCAGGAACCATCTTGGGTTGACCCAACCGATTTGCAGATCCACACTTCCACTACTGGTATGTCGTAATTCCTTCCGCCTCAATCTCCCCACCGCCGAAGTTTTTTTTCTAGAGATAAATCATTGTTGTTATAATGCATAAATTATTTGATCTCTTTTAAAATATTATTTTTATTCTCAAAAATCTTAAAGAGGAGCATCCTTACCTTGACATAGTTTTGAGGAGTTAGAAGGTTAGGTAGGTCAACGCTAGAGCAAATATTATGGAATTGAGATTTAATGTGGGTGTAGGCAAACACTCTAAGATAAAGTGATTTTCATCTTCAACACTCATAGACTCACAAAGATGGCAAATGCTTTCATCCCACTGCACTTTAGGGGTTGTCCAGTGCCTAGTTTCACTATGAAGCTCATGAAAGTTCGTTCTAATCTTAGCAAAAAAAAATGAACTCGTTAAGATAGAAAGATAATTTTGATCCTCAAGATTAGGGTTATTGATCTCTTTATAATAACATAATTTTCTTTTAACCTCTAAATCTTCCTTGCACCACATTTTCTCTTTGAACATAGAAGTAATACTATTTTTAATGACATCAATATTTTGCAAAGAAGCAGTTTCGTTAATCCCCTAATAATTTAACCAAGTAGTGGCATCTTTAAGCCACCCTTGTTTGTGGCGTAGTTGGTTTTGGCTAGAGTTAGGAGCAATTTCAAGAAGTCGATGATCTTCTAGTATATTGTTTAATTTGTGCTTGTTCATTAAATATATAACCATAGTCATGCTTTCAATGGGGGAGAGCTTCGTTTCTAAGAGGAGAATATGATAGGGTGTATTGCTCTTAATTTTAGGATTATAACTACTAAACTGCTTCTGAATTTGCTCAATTCTTCTCCAAAAGATTTTGAAAATGTTGCATTCCAAGCTTCATAGCCAAATAAGATAACAAGAGTGACGAACGTTTTAAAGAGGAATTTCTTTCTGTCCTACATCACAAGGGTTTTCGATTTGTAGTTGTTTTCAAGACTAGATTAGGCTTTACACACTCCATTAATCATCTTCTAGATGGTATAGTTCCAATTGAGCTTGGGATGGAAGCCGTTGTCCTAGATATTTATAAGAAGTTACTTCCTCTAGGTTTCTATTGTCATAAGTACCCCTTTGGATTTGATAATCACGATTTTTGTTTTGTCGACGTTAAGGTTCATGCCCATACTTGGAGCAGGAATCATTGGGAATTCTTAATTGCTTCTCAATATCATCGGAGCAACTTGCCATAAGTAGCTTTCCTTAAAAGTCTATATAAATTATAAATTTAATATAGTGGGTTTAGTACCCTAGTTTTAGACCCCGACCCCTTATATAATGATGTATAGTTTGATAATGAAATGCCAAAAAAATAAATAAATTATATTTTGAAAAATTAATATAAAAATATAACTGACTATGACTTAGAAATACGCTTAAAAGAAAAAGAGGATTATGAATTCACTAGCAAGAAAGAAAGGAAGCTATGAGAAGCTCAATAGGAGCTATAACATGACCTTATCCTAACTTGACCCTTACCTTATCCTAACTTGACCCTTTGTCTTTTAATTATACTTTAATCTTTTTACTTTTTAAACTTTATAAACTATCCTTCATAAAAAACCAAAAGTTTGGTGGAAAGCTAAAACTTTAATAACTTATGGGACGTGAGTCTCCAATAAAATTATAACTTTGCAGAAATATTTCTCGGAGATAATTCTAAGCATTATGTGATAGTGGATAGCTAGTATAAGGTAGTTCAATGTTTTGCTTTGGAATAGATATTGAGGTTGTTAGTAAACTTATCCACTGTGTAAGAACCTTCTTTGGCGATAATTATGGGCATTGTGTGGCAATAGCATTCTAGTATAAGGTCAGTTCATTGTTTTTTTTTATAATAGATATTGAAGAAATGACTTCATTATTTGGCTTGGGCTTGGAATTGGTTGAAGACAATTTATGGGAATTCCAAAGAATATTTGCAATGAATGATTAAACTATGTTTGTATTGGGTGTGACATCAAATTGATACATTCTGGTTTGATACAATTATGTGCATTTGTTGTGTACATTCCTAAATTATTTTCATACAATGTATTTTTGAATGTGTCTGTAAGAGTTGGTACAGCATGAGTGGGCCTAATGGTTAAGAGCTTGTGTTTCCTCTTAGGAGGTCACAGGTTCAAATCCAGAGGGGGGTAGTGTATGTACACCTCTGTAGACTTTAGCAGTTAAATCGCTGCGCACAAGGGGGGTCTCATTATTATTACTATTTTTTAATTTTGGAATGGGTTGAAGGAGTAAGTATGCTTTACCACACTATTCTTTAATTTTGGAATGGGTTGAAGGAAAAAGTATGATTTTAAGTGTGTTTTTGAATTTTTTTTGAGAATTATTCTAGGAGTTTTGTAAAGAAAATGGAAATTATCTCTTTTACTTCGAAATTTGTTCTAACTATTTCATTGCTATGCATTTTGCAATAATTGGAACCTAATTACAATTGTCTTTGAATTTAATTTTGATAGGCATCAAAATATTATGTTTTATATAAGAGTTGGAATGTTCAGTGTATGTGTGTGTGCAATGTGTTTGGCAAAATCTTGTTAAAAAAATAGGATAGTAGAGTAATAACAATTATACAATTAAATAATTAAACAATATGCAAATCTTAAACACATTACAAGAGAGACACAGATATAACGTGGTTCACCCAAGATGGGCTACATCCACACATAAATTGTTAGTCCTTTATTATTATACCTAAAATGAAGGGATGCAACCGACAACAACCCCAGTGCACTTCCTCTTCACACTCTCACAGTCTCCTTCACAAAATCAGAGAGATTGTTTACAATGCTACAATATAATACAAAGCCCGTTTGCAATGCCTTCCTTTCATAAAGGAAATACCATGGGAAAATGTCATTGGTTGCCCAAATACCATGGGCCCGTAAATCACCCATTATTCACCAACTCATGACTTTGGAATTACAACATTTTACAAGGTATTTTCCCTAAATTTTGGCTATGGGGGGCTGCCCCCAACCCCTGCAAGGCGGGCTCCCAAAACAGTCGTCACCACGTGATCCCCCTGACGAGTATAGTGGGGGGCAAGCCCCCCACACCCCCATCACGTGTTGGATGAAATAACATCTCTAAATCAAAAAGACCAAGTTCCACAACCAACAAAAATAGCCATACTTCCTTAAGCGAATAATAGCATAATAAAAATTAGTATTTTTATTTATGTTGATTATGAACAATTGCGCTGGAATATACATAGATTTTTACTGTAAGTTTGTAAATATAGTAAATTACTTACACTTCAAGTGTTCATTCTCTCCGAAAATAAAGAAAATAAATTTGTGTGTGTTCAATCAACATATTCTGAGTTATTTTGGATGTTTTCCAAAAATAACTATTCCGAGTTATTACTAGCCATAACTATGGTTCATAGCACTTTCAGTACCTGTCACATGGTAAACAAAATGCATAAGCACATAAGCCAGCCTTATGCGTTAACTGCAATTGACAGACATTTTAAGAGATTTTTTCTTGTGTAGATATTTGACGGTCACCGTAAGTTGAAGAGCATGAAAATGAAAAATCCAAGAACGCCCACAAATTTCTGTTTGACACGCAGAGTAGATTTGAAAAATCCAAGAACGCTCCGTTTGACACGCAAAGTAGATTTGAAATTCCAAATTCCAGGCCTGCCCGTCCTCACTCTTCATTTGGCGACAGTCAATTCTGGCGGCTGATCGAGTCGCCGCTCCCATTCCACCACGTTCCATATTTCCAACAATATATATACTATGCATACATTACATTAGGCGATACATGTATCAGCGACGTTAAGAGGGTTTTGAGCGGATTATTAGCTACTTCCTTTTGTGCTATATTATTCAAAGTGAGAGAGATATTTTACTACTGCGGGAGATGGCTTTTCCAAGGCTTTCGTCCATGGTGTTAAGGAACCTGATTGCCAGGACGCACCAAGGCCTTCGTCGCGGCAGAGAGGAGGGCGAATTTATTCTGGGAGCCTTCAGGTTTAGTGGCTATGGAGCTGCCCCTGTAACGTTTCACAGCAGTAGCTTCTTTGGAGCCAGTGGAGCCGAGTATTATGTTTCATCCCGAATGTTACATGACTTTACAGTCACGAAGAGGGCAGAGTTAAAGAAGCAAGGATCATATTGGAATCCATCATCTTTTGTGTCAACGAGATCGGCGAGCACTGTTTCTGGAAAGACTCAAGGGACCTATGTTGAACTTGAGACTGCTAATGCAGCTGTTTCAGGCATCGAGAAGAAAGAAGCCGAGACTGCAATCAGCAAGCATGATATGGAGAAATTGAAGGGGAAGGGATTGGCCAATTCCAGTTACTGGGGGATTTATCCTGCCCACATCTCTCGCCAAGACGGATCACCGTGGCCATGGAATTCATTTAGAGTAAGTCAACAGCGTTGGGAATTAATTTAATTAAGAGGCAATTTCAATTAACATGAGAAATATTTCTGTATTTTTCCACACTTGTTGAAATTAATGAAGGTTCATTAATTTACAGCCTTGGGAGACATACAATCCGGACACGAGTATTGATCTGAAGAAGCATCACGTTCCAAAGTTATTTGCTGACAAATTCGCTTACTGGACTGTGAGGGCGTTGAGAATTCCAGTCGATTTGTTCTTTAAGGTAAACCATGCCTGTAAAGAATCAGGGTTTGGGCATCTCTTTTCTTGAAATGCTTTTAGATGAATGTTTGCGAATATTTTGAGGAAATCTTGTTATATATGATTGCAGAAGCGGTATGATATCCGAGTGATGATGCTGGAAACTGTGGCTGCTGTTCCAGGAATGGTGGGAGGAATGCTCCTTCACTGCAAGTCCCTTAGGAAATTTCAACACAGTGCTGGATGGATAAAGGCTCTCTTAGAAGAAGCTGAAAATGAGAGGATGCACCTCATGACATTCATGGAGGTGACAAAGCCCAATTGGTTCGAGAGGGCCTTGGTCTTTGCAGTGCAAGGAGTCTTCTTCAATGCATATTTCCTCATGTACATCGTTTCCCCCAAGCTTGCACACAGAATTGTGGGTTACCTT
>LPNX011175694.1:11781-79606 GCA_001517045.1 Pseudotsuga menziesii
TGATTGTGCTTTTTCTTGTGTATACCAGAATGCTAGAGTTTATTGTTTTTTATGGTTTTATGTCACCTAGACTCATTTTATCTTTATTGTATGCCCAAGTGGCTGTTTTGATTTTTAGAGTGTTTTTGGGTGGATATAGTTGTGGGGCTTGGTTTTCTATTTCTATTTTCTTGGTTTTCGAAATATTTTATTAACTACAAATGAATCGAATTTTCAGAAGATAAGCCTAGAAAGGACACAAGGAAAACAGAGGGAAAGACTCTGTGTTGTATGTCAAATTGAGATGTTTATTTTTATTTAGTCATAATAATCAGTGAGGTGTTAGTCATAGTGATCAGTGAGGTATGATGCCACTGATACCACAGGGAAAATTTAGTTTTTGAGATGAAGTGTTTTATTCCAATTATGGTCATTCTAATAAGTCATGTTCATACACATACTGTTCTTTAAATGCCCCTCTTTCAATGCCACTGATATACATATACTGTTCTTTCAATGCCCCTCTCAAAGTAGACCAATTTTCCAAATAAAGCAAATAGAAAAAATATGGAAGTATTATATGGGGGCTAGTGTCTGCCCTAGACAATCTTGATCAGTAAACATATCCACCTTTTTACCAGTAAATGGAAGATGGGTGTATGACCCAACACTTTAGACTAGTTAGCTTCCAACCACTATTTCAAAGACTCCTTTAACCTCCTTTTTCATAAACCTAACAACCGATGCCAATCTCATAAGGTCCTCGATCCTTTCCATACCTACATCATGGCCCATCACCACTTTAACCTTTTCCTTTTCAACCCTTACATATTCTTTCTTCTTGTGCATCTTTGCTTCAACTACCCCTTCCCTTGACTTTGGGGATATTGGCTATGAAGAAATGCTAATTTCCTGCGGTGTAACCTAAGAGTGACAGCCTTCTCACACATTAGGGTTCAAATCCTCCAAAAACCCCCTTTGGAGATATGATGCATACTTGGACTAACCTAGTAAAGGCTCCTTTAATGCTCCAGTTGTACCCCCCCTCTATGCTAGCTTCTGGAGAGGTACCTAAACCTTTTCTACATGTGTCATCTATCTTTGAAAACCCTCACTTTAGCTTGTCCTGTAGATGTGTCGCATCTCCACTTAAACCTTGGGATTTCCTCCAAACTTTAAAAAATTCCTTGTGTGAGCGAAAGATTGTGGAGGGGTTTGGTGAGTCAACCTCCCCATATTCCACTTGATCCAGCCCTAGGTACATCACCTAGGAAGCCTAAAGGCCCAAGGCCTGACACACACTTGCCCTGAAAAGATCCTAGGCCTGAAAAATTAAAAACCATCACACCCACGGATCTAGAAAAACCTTACACCCCCTTGTGCATTCCATCACTTCACCAACTCTTCTGAATTCGAACCTGTAGTGGTCTACCATCCTCTTCATGGTCACTAGAATACCACTCACAGTCTACGATTTTTGAATTTTTTCAAGCTCATATTGTTGCTCTTGGGGAAGTTGGAGAGAATAGCATCAGCAGCCGCTCTATTTGTCTACGGCCTCCAATCCTCCAATACCACTAGCAATCTTGAATCCTGCAGCAAAGTTGAGCAGTTTACCATTGCTATGACTTCTGAAAAATGGAATTTCTGCTCTGAATATTATCAAGTTTCTCTAAATCTAGGGCAACTAGTAATCAATATTCTAGGAAGAAACATAGAAACCCTAAATCAGAAATTATTATGAATCTACAGATCTAGTTATGAACTTATTTACCTTATTAAAATAATTCTGTATGTCTCAGAAGGTCTTGCATTCACATTATTAGAGTGAGCATTGGGATTTGTCTTACAATCGATATCATTGCAATTTGCAACCATGTCTCTCTTTGCTGGTTTTCACAGAGACTTTGCAGCCATTTCAAATGATATAGGGATTCCCACAGACTTTGTTGCATCCTTTATAGGAAAAACTCAGTTCGGCCATTTAAACATTGGTTATATATGTATATAAATAATTTAAAAAGTGGCCTACAGTTACAAACCTTCCAAATTTTCTTCAATATTCAACTATGCCATACTCTTCATATTCATTGATTGTTAGGAGTAAGCTGTTATGACCCTAGTGGGGGTATATATATGGTCTTATGTTTATGTAATAGTAAGTCGGCCTGGTAGAAGTGACTCTATTTACCCCTATATATACATATTCTAACGCATTGCCCACATAGGCCCACTACCCAGCTGACATACTATTATATATACTATTATACATTTGATCCAATATATACCCCATTAGGCTCATAACATATGCATTCAAGTTGTGATATTGCTTTTTCCTATTGAATCTAGTAAGGTATAAAATCCTAAATTTTACCTTAAGGATCTCATATTGAGCTGCACTTGGTGTTTAATGAGGTTCTCACTCTCAAACTACAGGGAAACCAAGCTTAAGTTCTCAGGCATGGGGTATCTAAGAAGCATGTACCTTGTTGTGGGCTGATTATAGATACTTCGTAGATTATTAGCATCAGTAACACTACAGCATGTACATTCGTTTTATGAAAAATGTTTCGATGTATTAGTTATTATACTATACTTTTGTTGAAATTGTATTTTCTTTCAACCCTCCTATGTTATCATGAAAGTGGTGGTGGTCTTTCTATCCACTTTTCTATGTCTGGACCATGTTATGCGTCATGGGTTCTTCTTGTTTTCCTTCATAATGGGCATAATGGGTTGTTTCTTCTATGCAGTTTGTGCAATCTGAAGTGCATTTGACAAGGTTGGCCACTAAGGAAAGACCATGTCTTATGCACTAGCTTTTATCGACCATGAGATCTCTTTCTTCTTTTAGGAAACATTGACTTGAATGTTCTGGTATTTTTTCAAAATCTTCCACATTGGATAGTGGTGCGAAGGCGTACATACTACAAACTTCCCTTGCATTAGATGCTTCGTGTATTATTAGCTATGGCCTGTGCTTAAAGCACAGTTCAGTCAAGTATGCATATTGCAGTGGGCCCTAGGTTTTATAGTCAATGCCTTCATCATTTCTAAAAATAACTTGTTATTAGCCATTTGACTGCTATGGTTTGCTCGTCTCCATTATAAACACATTTCTTTTTCTAATGTGTGTGTCACTGTTGCTGGAAAATGTAGTTCTGCCTAAATAGAAGCTAGCGTGCTTCAATTGCATAATGCTAAATACATTCTGAATTCTGAGTGCATTGCAGCCTACAAGTTTTTATGTAAGCATTATTTTTCATCACTTACCAATCATGTCCCTCAGGTTTCTTTTTTTGATCTCTCCAATTCTCTGTATTTATACCTATCAGTCAATAAATAATGTGGTCCAGAGGCATGGCCTTTGTGTATTATTAGCTGTGGCATGTGCTTAAAGCAGAGTTCAGTCAAGTATGCATATTGCAGCCAGCCCTAGGTTTTATAGTCAATGCCTTCATCATTTCTAAAAATAACTTGTTATTATCCATTTGACTGCTATGGTTTGCTCGTCTCCATTATAAACACATTGCTTTTTCTAATGTGTGTGTCACTGTTGCTTGCAAATGTAGTTCTGCCTAAATAGAAGCCAGCGTTCTTCAATTGCATAATGCTAAATACATTCTAACTTCTGAGTGCATTGCAACCTACAAGTTTTTATGTAAGAATTATTTTTCATCACTTGCCAGTCATGTCCCTCAGGTTTCTTTTTTTGATCTCTCCAATTCTCTGTATTTATACATGTCAGTCAATAAATAATGTGGTCCAGAGGCCTGGCCTTTGTGTATTATTAGCTGTGGCCTGTGCTTAAAGCACAGTTCAGTCAAGTATGCATATTGCAGCCGGCCCTAGGTTTTATAGTCAATGCCTTCATCATTTCTAAAAATAACTTGTTATTAGCCATTTGACTGCTATGGTTTGCTCATCTCCATTATAAACACATTGCTTTTTCTAATGTGTGTGTCACTATTGCTTGCAAATGTAGTTCTGCCTAAATAGAAGCTAGCGTGCTTCAATTACATAATGCTAAATACATTCTGACTTCTTAGTGCATTGCAGCCTACAAGTTTTTATGTAAGCATTATTTTTCATCACTTACCAGTCATGTCCCTCAGGTTTCTTTTTTCGATCTCTCCAATTCTCTGTATTTATACCTGTCAGTCAATAAATAATGTGGTCCAAAGGCCTTTTCTCATAGATGAAACCATCTTTAGACATCCAAAACATATATTGTTGGAAAGTTCAAGTCTAGAACATATGACCGGGCCATGAAAATCTATATGCATGAATCAATTTCTTTACTACCTATAAACAGAGTACAAGATGGTTGGGCATTGGGCAGCATTTTCAGAATCAGCTCTAAGTGAAGATCTACCTGCTTGGTCTTCTTGTTCTGCTATTTAGATATGATAAATGGGTGATATAGTGCAATTAGTAGGTATTTGAACTAATTATAAGTGCACATTAGTTACTCCATTGATATGATACTACGATGTTATTAATAATTTGAATGAAGAGTCTTTTGGGCTCAAGTTCCTACATCTTTCCCTATCACAAGTGTTCTTTGGCCCAGAGTATGTGCTTATTTGTCAACGCCAAATATTGACAGATTGTACCGACTTTAACCTAAAATTTCCTTAATGTTCCCTGCCATCTACTAGCTACCTTGGTAACCAGTTGCAGCATTTGCTAATTTATTGGACAAGGTACTGGATACAAGACTTCCTTGCACAAGTTGTATGTGTCAACCTGTCAGTGTTGAACAACCATGACCTTGTTAGCTACTACTCTACCTACTCTCGGGCAACTAACCTAGTTCCTGGGTTTAGGTTCCTTGGAGCTCTTACTCTGGGTTTTCTCCTTGTCTCAACCAAGGGTTTTCTAGCTTACTTTAACATAGATATTCCTTAGAATAGTTGAACCCGAGTGATCACAGAATTCCTTCTCTTGATGTTTGGTAGCTGTAGGATGGAGCAGCATATGCTTTTTCCAAAATGGCCCTGAATACGACAAAGTAAAAAATCCAACTCTGGTATAGTTGCAAGTTGTTTATGGATTTTTGGAGGTTGTGGGTCGATTCAGAGACCCTCAAAAAATTTGGGGGCATGAAAGAACTATGTCCCTGGAGCTTTGATCCATGAAACTAGGCCTGGCACCGAATTTTCTGTCAAATTTACTAGCTGAAATTTCACCAGGAAAAAGACAAATTCGAGCCATTTTGAATAAAGAATATCCTATGCTATTGTAGGACCCTTTAATGCATTGGGTTCTTCTTTCTTGACAATAGTCCTTTCAGCTTTCTACCTGTAGCTATTATCAAATGGTTTTTCTCTGGCCTTCGTTGGCCTCAATCCTCAACTATGCACTCAAGGAATTTGTATTAACGGTTTCCTTGGCATCCACATTTGGAGTATTGCTAATGTTGCTGCTCTGGTTGCAGTTTGTTCAATAACATCTTTCTCACTTACACATTGTAAGCATTCACTTTGTGTACACATTGTAAGCATTCACTTTGGCACAATTCCTAGCTGTCTTCTGTCCACCAATTGTATTAACAGTGAACATAGACCCATCTAAAGTCTCTTTAAAAATTTAATCTAAACTCTCATTTAAGCCTTAAAAGAATTGCATCTCAATTATTTTATCCCATTTGGTACTTAATAGATCTTAAGTTTAGATGGATCTACACTGATTAAATACTTCTCCAGTTGTAGAATGTGTGAAGCAATACTTGGATAAGAGTAATGTTGCACATCATCCCTAGAAGGGTAGGTGCCACCTTCGAGTAAGACCCCCGATCTTGGGTGTGTCTCTAGACATCTAGGTCCTTGCTAAATCATAAGTTTCCTAGTAGGTGTTGGGTTGTGGGCTATTGGGACTAGCATAGGGTTTGCTAGCCGGATTTTAACATAGAAAATGTTTCCTGTAGCTACATGAAACACTTTTTCTCAAATTTTCTTGAAGAAAGTGTGAGGAAATGAACCTTGGCACAACCCTCTTGCTGCCCATAATCACTACAACTACACCAAACCCAAATCAAAATGCTCCAAAACACAAGGAAATTGCTTTTCCTTGGCAGGAAACCCCTTTGTTCAAATGCTGTTGAAGCAAGTATGAAAAAGAATGAGAGTCAACTCGTTTATTTAGAACAAAGATAGTCTGTGAGGGTTTTCTAAAAGTTTCTTCAATGTGAAACTAGGGTTAATGTCAGATAAAAGCACTTGGATGAGTCCCCATGGTCAACTCCCTAGTCAAAATGCAATCAAAACATCCGAAATCACACCCATTTTGTGTGGAAACTCCAATGAAACCCGACTTGGAGTTTCAGAATTGTGAAATACCATCTGAAATGTAATGGAGTAATGGAGTTGGATACTTTGATGACTAACATTATAAACTTTGTTGAAACATTAGCTGGCTATTCTTCTTCATATAGTCTAGGTTGTAGGTTTAAGGTTGCTGTTGGTAGGCAATTTGAGTGACTTGACCAGACTTTGTGAGTTAGACCTTGATCTTGCCAGTCGACCCTTAATTTGGAAGCTTTGTATGAACAATGCTCCATTATTGGTGGAAGTATATTTTAACCTTGAGCCCAAGCTGTGGGTTATAAGTATTGGAGTATTTCCAACTGTGGGTTAGGAGTATTGGAGTATTGAATGCTAGTACTGTTGGAGTTGGAGACTTTGATGACTTATACTTCTTCTTCCATATACTTCTCTCTAATTTCCAATCTTTTAGCTTTAGACTTGTCTCTCTAATGTCCAATATTTTGGCCTTATACTTGTCTCTACACAAGTCTAATGATGCCTCATTGTGTGTACAAATGCCTCAGAATCATGTGCTCACAACTATCATAATGATAGGCTATACAACGGAAAAATATGGCTAGTAGATAATCATTACATCACAGAATATGGCAGTACATTACATTCCCCCTTAATGACAACTTTGAAAATCCTGGACAAAGTGGCAAAGAGAACTTCAAACTTTGCTGCTGTCAAGGATAAGCTGTTGAGTGGAACAATGTAGGAAACCGTCATAAGCTGCAACCATATCCTCAATAAGGTGCAAGAAAAAGAGACCTGCTACCATTGAGAGTCAATGCAGAAATATCCAGTAATGCCAACATTCCAATCAGCTACACAGTTAGCTGTGTTTATTTATTTAAACTGGTGCAGAGAGGGTTGAGAATTTGAGAAATACTATTTGAACCAAATTCGCACTCTTTTTGGTGGAGGGGTCAAACTGGACTTATGAATTGGGGCTCGAGGGTCAACCTAACAAATAGAAAAATACAACATTACACACGTTTTCAAGAAAATATAAATATTTGGTTGATTGCTATTGAAATTTTATCAATTCAAGCCAACAAATTCATGGGTACTGGATGGAATTGAATTCTATATACTCTTTGACAGTAACCCATCAAACTTTTGGCTGGAGTTGACCTGTCTAATTCTGATCAAGACTTTCCATGTCTGGCAAAGTTCTATCAGATCCGGCCCGAACAAACTGGGTCAAACTTGGGACTGATAGGTCTGACTAGATCTGGCTGGGTCTAGTCTGAACTGATTCGTTTAGGAGTTCGGTTTGGTCTAACTTCCAAGTATGGGTAGACTTGGCCATGTCCTATGACCATGGAGCATCCAGATAATGAATTTCAAATTTTAGCTGCAAGTATGGACTTTGGAGCCACTAATTAAAAAAATAGGTTCTCAGTTGTGGAGCAAGATGTTGAGAATCCTGGGGTTGCCGAACTAATTTAAGAAAGGAGGCCTATCTCTAGGTTTTGATATCTGTTGATAAGGACTAGATATGGAACAAGTTGAGGAAATAGAAAAGATATCTTGATATACAGAGGAGGAAACTTTAGGAACTTGTTAGGGAAACACGACATCGTATCTCTAATATCAGTATTTCTGGGCCTGTAAGTACAGTTTAAGAATTTTTTTACAATTGCTTGCAAGAATGGAAGGCCTTTAATGGGTGAAGGCCTTTCTCCACACAAATAAGACCTGATGTAATTGGTAAAATAATATCTTGAGGAGTTACAATTACAAATGACACCTAGATGAGAGTTACATTCCATTAAATGACAAAATCCATGATAAACAAATTCCACTATAGACAAAACATACAGCAAGACAAAAACTACCGAGGACAAAACTCATTTATATTGCATGATGAGAAATTAATCCCATGGTGTTGATCATAGATCATGCCAATTATTTGATAAAGATCCACATTAATAATGTGTGTTTGTTTGGGGTAGCTGTATATGGCCTGAATCTACTATTTCATTATTTGCCGATCTACTTGAAATGTTATATTCATTTGTTTTTAATGCAGAAAAAGTCTTATAAATGAAATTTGTTTATGGCCAATTTCAGTAGGAAATTTGACATCAGTACCTACTGACGAAGCAATCCGATTGGCAAGTAAAGTGCTATCAAATGCTAAGGACGAGCCCTGTAAGAGTATTTTAAAGATGCCCGCATTAACATTGAATGATGGTGAGAAATGATTTTCAAGATTTATATCAATGAATGTCTTAGTGGGAGATCCTATTTCCTTTGAGAAAGAACGTACCGATGTTAACCCTTGGATGCCTGAGGAGAAGGGCATTTTCCAAGAGAATTTTACTGCATTTGGTAAGAACTTCAGCAAAATTGCTTATTATTTTGGATCACAAGACTACAGCAGACTGTGTTGAGTTTTTCTATAAAAATCAAAAGGCAGAAAACTTTATGAAAATAAATAAAATGCATAAACTGCATAATGAAAGAAATTATTCTTGTGTAAGTACTTACCTCACCACCCCAGGAAATAATTAGCATAGAGAGTCGAATGCAGCTTCACTGGATGTATTAAAAGATGCCAGTAATCAGGCAGTGGGTATTCAACATAAATTGCAAAAATATGCTGGAAGGCCACTAATGGGCATGCGCTTTGATCATGGAATATTTACTAGTTAGTCTTTCATGGACACATCTAACAAAAGAATAGTCAATTCTGATTTGGACCGTGAAAGCACTGTCGCAGTGTATGTCTTGGCAGGGATATGTAGTGCTTTTTCTTGTGAAGCAGTAGGATCATGTGTTACTACAACTGGAGTTGATCTATCTGAAAGTATTCAGGAGAAAGGTTTCTCCAGTCAACACAGGAAGAAAAATGCTGATACTGATCATACCTTAACATCTGAAGCTATTGAAAATATTGAAATACAATATTCTTCCGAAGAAAATTGTGAGGACATCAATGTAGATTGGACTGATGATGAAAAGGGTCTTTTTATCAGTGCCGTGGCCATGTTTGGTAAGGATTTTGGAAGAATTTCCCATTATGTCCATTATAGAACAGAATTTCAATGTAAGACGTTCTTTAGCAAATCTCGTAAATGGCTTGGACTTGATGAACAATGAAATAAATACAAGACGATGCTTCTCCTTTAGAGCATTGGCTTGGACTTGATCTTGGTCTGTCTTAAGGGAACTTTCCTATAAAAGGCACAATCTTCAAAAAAATCTGCACGGGCTATCCGCGATGTCTGAAACCAACTCTGCCCCTCAGCTAAAATGCCTGATGGATGACCATTTTCTCAAACAAAAACCAACCCATATGTCTCACCACTTGATGCAAAATTTGCTACTCACTAACTCATCCAATCTTCTACTTCAAGAAATCATATATAATATTTGCAAAATGTTTGACTGATCTTCAGTCTCAATTATCAACTATTCAACAGGTTACTCAAATCAATTGGTGTCTGGATCCCATATTGTTCATTTCAAAACATTAAGCCCTTTCTTTTGAATGACCATAATCTTTCACAAAGATCAAAGTTATTAATAGATGAAGGAATTTGTAACCCCAATAACCCAGCATAAGCAATCTCAGGAAGATATTTAAAATCCACTGCTACTATAAATGTAATCTCGGGAAGATCTTCAAAAACCTCTGCCAATATACTCTTTAATTTCTATAATCTCATTACCAGTTTCCAATCCATGACTCGACAAGTGATTCAAACTGCTGTGAGACTCAAAATAAAAACAAAAAGTTCTGCTATGACCAACTCTGTATCATTCAATCGTAGCAGAAACCCATCAAACACCAAATCCTATTGAAAACATTAATTTGCTGTGGAAAACGCCAAAAAAATCAATTTGGGTTCATTAGTAATGATTGTTTGAGGCCTTGATTATGCAAATGAAAAGTAAGGTTTGAATCCGAGGCAATTCCAACACAAACTAAAACACTGGGCTTATTGAAACCCCAAAACCCAGGTCAACTAACAAATAAGACTTGAAAATAAATAAGAAGAACCTCGTATTAAGGTCGTTTTGCTCCATTTCCCAAGCATCTTTCTGCGCAAAAAATCGATGATTCCTTTCTCCAGCAATCCAAAAAGAATGTCAGGGTAGATAAAGGGAAAGATGCCTTCAAATAATGAACAGTTGAACTTGGCGGTAAAAAAAATTTCAGGGGAGATAAAGGGAAAGACGCCTTCAAATAATGAACAATTGAACTTGGCGGTAAAAAACAGGCTCGCGGGAATGTTGTTTTGTCTATACATTGGTCAAACGACAAAATGTCTCAAAAAGTAAAAAGAAATGAGAAAACCACTAAAATATATAATTCTTTCTATCACTGTTTTCAATATTATGATATTACTAAGTAGAATGGTACATGCAATTTTAAGAATTAGTTTCTAGGATGGTTTGCCACATCTCAAATATTAGTGGTTGGTCAATATATGACAAACAAAGTTAAACTCTATCAAATACCTAAACATCAATATTGGTGAAAGTAAGTGTACAAGGCGATTTAAAGTGTAAGGATTAATATTTTCTAAATAAAATTAATAAACATTAATATAGCAACAAAATCCCATCATTGCTGGACTATTTTCTCCCTTTACTATTAGATTGTTTCTCCCCCTTCACTACTAGAAATATAATGGTAAAAATAAGAGGCTAATTTTCTCATTTAAGTGCATGATAATGTGAGGTAAGTGAAAGATTAGGGTTTGGGGGGAGGAACCCACCCTTCCCTTGTTATTTTTAGCTTTTGTAAGATTAAAATTTAGCATTTTTTTGTAGAGAATGTGGCCCTTGAGAACCCAAAAGAACCAAAAATTACCCAAAGGAACCAAAAAACAGGGTTCAAGTACCCATTTGGGGTTAACTCCCCACTTGATAGCTAGGAAGAGCCAAGTACTTCATAGAAGAACACAGTTCATTTGGTTTCTTCTGCATGAAAACATATTCATCGATGGGATTACTAAGGAAATTGTTTGATATATTAAAGGAAACACTTGTTAAATGGGCTCTGTTACAATAATTAGTTGTCTCAATCTTGATTGCAAACAATCCCTGAATCTGGAATTTTATCAACCTAAACCATTTCCAATCAGCCTCTCTGTAAAACCCATCCGTTTTCTAGTGAAATGAAAAGTAATGTTTTACTGAAACCCAAAATGTTATCACCCCCAATTACGCTTCACCTTGCCGCCATAACTTTCCTCTTGAGACAAAGAAAAAATGAAATGAAAAGGAAAAGAAAAAAGTCAGTAGAATAGAGACCTAATTAAATTATTGTCTTAAAAAATTGTTTCAAAACCACTCCTAGTTTAGTAGTGTATCAAACATTTTTTATCATGATAGTTAAATTGGTGTCAATAACTAAATTGTCATAAATGAGGAGGTCTATAATTTACTAAATTCTAACACGTCAGATGGATTCAGAGACCCCCTCTGAATCCACATGTCATGTTAGAATTTAGTAAATTGTACAAATTCATTGTCAAAATTGTAATTTTCCATTGCTGGAGTGACACAACTAAAAATAACCAAATAATGACCAATTGTTATGTGGTCATTTTTAGTCTAGATACCCCGTGACCAAATTTGGTCATTTATCTTGGTCTTTTCAGTTTAGTTTTTACACGTGACCAAAAGTGGTCATTTATCTTGGTCTTTTATAATTACCTCACATAAATTTATCAATTTTGGTCATTTATCCCTTGAAAAAAACTGTGGTGACCAAAATTTTTGGTCTCCTGGTCACTAATCTCTCATTTTCCACTAGTGGAGAGCACAGTAATGCATTATTTTCATAACTCTTTTCCATTAAAAACCTAACTCTAAACTAATATTTACTATGAATCTTTCTATTATGGAATGAAAACTAAATATTACCTTGAAAAGGACAACAAATAGTCTAGTAATGGGACTATCACCAACAGCAAGCATGCACACGAATCTCCAAACCCTACAATAACGAAGGAGCACACCAACAGCAGTGAAGCCACAACTTCGCACAGCAGTGATAGGCCACGTAAAAAGAAAAGTGTAGTTACAGACATGCTACAAGCCAAGTGCAAACAAAACCAACAAACTCTTGTAGAGTAAAAACCCACAGTTACAAATAAATGGCAACAAGACCGAACACCGAAGACTACAACAATGTTAAACTCAAGCATTGGAGCAAGATAGAATTGGGAGAACACTCACGTCAACCATGAGACATTCTAGAACAGCACGAAGGGCAGTGTGAACATCAGAGGGAAAATGACAAAGTGTTTAGGGTTACAAGAGTTATATACCACCAATACATGGCCAGGAGGTGGCCATGTGCCCTCAATAATTCAAACCATGCATGGGTCAATTTCAATAGTTCACCTGCGATCAAATAATTCCAATTATTTAAACAATAATTTAATATCAACTTTGCATATGCTATGATGTTTGCATATATAAATATCCCATTGTTAATCATATGTCAAATTATCGTAATGTTGATAGCTCGATATTGGTGTTTGGATAAACCATAATATGTTCACGTTGACCTAGTGAAAGGTGTAATCACTTGATCAATTGGTTAATCCTGAAATCAACCTTGTATAGAATCCTTTAAAACTATAGTAAGCTTATATGCTAGGAAATCAATGTTGAGTATGCACATTTTATAATCCTTTTAAACCAACAACTCAAGTGGTGATAAAATTATAGAGTTGAATAACATAGTAAAGAGTATAATCATGAATTATTTTACAAAGTTCAACTTTGGTTTAGACTTGCATAGACACCAGTTGTTTCTCAACTTATCAATTACTAGTAATTTACCCTAATTATTTATTTGGTAAGATAGTTTAATGATTATGCAAGATAACTTGTACTTAGCATAGGATAAAAATTTGTTCATAGTAAAAATATATACTTTCAAATATATTATAGACAGTAATTTAATGTAAGAAAGGCGTTATAGTAATAGTAAGAATTACAATGGAATAATCCTACTCAAGTCCATAATCTTTGGAACAACAAGGACTGACTTAGATTTAAGAAGTAAAGGCAAACAATATTCCATGTGAAACGATGCAGTTGATTTTACACTAATCAAGCTTTTAATATCAAGAAGTTTTTACAGGTAGTAACTTTCCCTACAGAATGTAAATAACTATCAGCTTGGTACTCAAGTAATTAATATGATAATGTATATTATACAATAGTACATGTAGTACGACATTGACGAGGAAGCTAATAACCTCTTAATGAGCAATTGATTTGTACATATAAGTAATAGGTTGATACTTACCATAACTAGTAAGTTAAAAATGAAATCAATTTTTTTTATTCTAATGAGAATCTTACTATCAGTATCGATAGAAGCTCTTCCATGTATAAAAACCAGTAGAACAATAAGTATAACATTTGCAAGGTAAGCATGATAAAATAGAATTTAATATGCGACAAAGAATATGTGCTTAGAGTCACAGTAAGTAAAGTTGGTGTCACTAAGTGTGATGAAGAAAGGAACTCTTTTATTTGAACTTTTCTTATAAGAAAAACTGGAGAAAACTAACTAATTTACCTCATTGAAGTTGCTGGAATTTATCAGCTTATCTACTAAGAATATTAATTCCAAATAGAAACACTTCTTGATACTTTATGAATTTAAAAACGTCTACTTGTTTGATCATAGTTGTAAACCTGTAAAAACCAGTAATCTTTCTGTGTTAGCATGAATGCTAAGTAAGCCCAGGATTCAAAGTTAGATTCCACCTACTTCCATAAAGAAGACTCATCAGTAAACTGAAATAAAACAATACGAAAGTAAACCTTCTTTATGTTACGTAAAGGAAACTGCTTTAGTTGACGTAGTTTGAAAATATGTAATACTAATCGTTGGACCGTTTCTTTTTCCACTAACCGTTAGCTGTTAGTGAACTACAAATTCAACATTCTATGTTATCTCAAAATTTTAAATTTTTGTGAAAATTTGGGGTTTTGACATGTGGTATCAGAGCACAAGTTTCAAACACTATCCCTTGATGAAGCCCAACTAGGTTTTATGAAACAATGATTTGAATTATTGTGCTGATGTATTTTCTTTTAAATGTATTTCAATAGATAAATTGTTTCTGAAATTTAACAAACAGGTATGGAAAGGATGGAGGAACATGCAGAAGAGGAATATCCATTTACTGAACTAGAAAACATACCAAGAGACCCTATACAAGAAGATCTAACCACCGATTCCTTAGAACTGTTACAAACAGTAAAATACCTAAAATCTGAAATGGAATCTGTAAAACGAGAGAATGAAAGGATTCTAAGGGCTCAGGAGGAGCTGAATTAGATCCTAACAGAAAGGTTTCGAACTGAGGGTAGGTGTAGAAGAACTGAAGTAGAAGATATAATTGATCAACATAAATTTAAAAGGATGAAACATACTAAAAATGAAAGTAGTTCGTCTTCAGAGGTGTTTGGTGAACAACATAATTGGCATTCTACTAGTGATAGTAGTGATGACAATCATTATACTAAAAAGAGGAAATACAAACCTTATGAGGAAATTTCTGGGGAATTCAAAAAGATAAAACCACCAACATTCAATGGAGAGACTGAGAAGGGGGAGTAGGCAGAGTCTTGGTTATCTGTTATGATGAATTACTTCAAGATATATAACTATTCTAACATATTAAAGTCTAGAATGGCTATCTATAGTCTCTCAGGAAAGGCTGACATTTGGTTGCAGGACTTGAAGAGAGTTAAGGGAATAAAAGAGAAGAATGTAAATTGGAGTACCTTCAAGAGGTACTTTACAAAGAAATTTATGTCTGAGCAATACTATCAAGAGAGAGAATTTTTTTTTTTATGAGCTTAAATTAGGATCAATGACAATGAAAGATCTAAACAATAAGTTTTTAAGTCTGTTGATGTATATGTAACTTCGGAATGTATTCTTCTATGTATCTTATGTATTGTAACCCGATGTTTATTCCGGGATGTTTCTATTATATATTTGAGTCATGTGGTCATGCCCCAATGTTCCGATTGGGAGGATTAATAATGTAATCCAGTCATATCAAGTCATTAGGTAAGTCCTCATAGTTTCGGGGCACTTGAGTTATTATACACTAATTAAGGTGTAGGCTCGAGTAGTAATTATTAGGTTGAGCCTAAGTGTGAAATGGAAACTCAAGTGAACGGATGAATATAAATAGAGAGTGAGAGTCTCTCTATTTATTACTTGTGAAGTACATCACTTGCTCTCTCAAGTGTGGCGCACCTTTGAAGAAGGAAATACTTTGGCTTGACAGAAGACAGAAGGCTACTGCTGTGTTGGGAGGACATCTTACTGTTTTGGGTTTCACATCTTGTGGTGATACTATCTTAGAGGAAGTTGTGGGGTTTTCTCCTTTATGGTTTCCCCAAGGAAAACTCTTTGTGTCTCTTGTCTCTTGTGATGTGCTTCTGTTATTGCTGTGCTTGTTATTCTCTCAGTGAAAAGATCTTAACATAATGCTAGCTTAAATGTTGAAAAACTAACATGGTATCAGAGCTAACCTGAGAAGAAGACATTGTGCAGCTACAGGAACTAGGGATTCCTATTTTGTGGATCTTCCTCCACATATTTTCAGTAAAATCATGCTAGGATGTCTCTCCATTGAAGGGTGCATCTTTCTGTCGATGCGGAACTCAATTTCAAGCATTTTCAGTTTTGATGTGGAAATTAGGGCTTTCTTCAGAAGAGGAATTTTTGAGTGAGACCAGCATATGATTGTTCTCCTCATCAAAAAGGAAGTTTATATACCTAGTTCAAGAAATTTGGTTGGGTGAAACTCCGGGAAAGTCAAACCCTAGTTTGACCCTGAGCTAGGAGAAACCCTAAATACTAAAACCGCTAAGTTTTAGTACAGTCGCTATATTCCGAGATTGGAAAAGTTTCAGAAGCTGAAAATTTTACGGGCCAAAGATAAGATCCTCATGAACACTATGTCCAAAAAGAAGCCTAATATTCTCTATATTCTGGGAGATATGATCGCTCCAAGTTAGGGCTCCATCCTCTTCCAGAAATCATCCATAAACAAGACACCTGGGGAGATCTGCAATATCTTGGGCTACAGAGGTCCAAATGGAATTCATAAAGATGTTATAGTAAGGGCACAGACTGTAATTTCTGTGGTCCAAATATCAGACTCAGAATATGAACCAGTGACACCTAGCATGCCGTACAACTTCGTTGTTCTGAACAGTCCTGTAACAGGTCACCTTGGGAAAAGGATCATAAATCCCAAATGGTGAAACAAAATTTGATGAAACCTATGGTTTTGGATCAAGGATATGCAAGGTTACATCAGAGAAAACTTTCAGACATAGAGGATCAGTAACTTCAGAGATATCATAGAAACAGTAACAGGCATTTCTGCAGAAGAAATTGGAAAATTAAGGCTTCCTGTTCTGGGAGCTTCTCTCCACTGTTTTCAGAAAAGGAGTACATTGGAAAGCTCAATTTGAAGAGATCTATCTGTTTATCCTATAAGTTATGAAAGATTTCAGGTTTTCAAAATTATGGTTTCTGTTACAAACCCTAGATCAGCAAACTCTGGGACAAGGACGGACACCTCAAATCGGTAAGATCTAATCCTTTGATATTTTCATTTGAGGTTCTCATTTCAAAGTGATCTATTACAACAGCATGATGATAAGCTTGGTGAAGTTGATAACTTCCAAGCATAGAATTATTTGATCTCTCTGAAGAAAATGAATTGGACACCTACATGAGTATAGAGGTTCCAGTTTCAAAGGGAGACGAGGTTAGAAACCTTTCACAAGAAGAACTTGGTCAAGGCCAAAGTTGGCATCATGCTCATGCTGCAGAGGATGATGAACCATCCAGAAAGATATCTAGATATGAAAGTGAAGATTCTTCAAGCAAGGATGAATATGTTCTGATATCAGCTCTCACAGGTAACATTACTCATGGAAGTGATGATTGGCTTATAGACAGTGGGGCTTCCAAACATATGACAGGATTCAAGGAATCCTTTGTAAGACTCTCAGAACATGAATTACCTCACAAGGTGAAACTAGGAGATGACTACCAATATCCAATAAAAGGTAGTGGGGAATCTTCATACAAGCTAGACTCTGGTAAGTCTCTAACAATGAAAGAAGTATTATTTGTTCCAGGATTCAAGATGAACCTTCTCTCCATTTTAGCATTGATGTAAAAGGAATGCAGATTGCATTCATGGATGGTCAAGTCATCATGTGGCCAAAAAGGAAAGACTATCGATGATGCGGTAGTGATTGGAGAACAAGAAGGGGGCTTGTACAAATTGAAGGGACATCTAGAACAAGCCTTGATCCATGACATAGTAGAGCCAAATGAGCTTTGGCATAGAAGGCTTGCACATGTGCATTACATAACACTACCTATTGCAAGCAAAGTTGTTGAAGGTCTTCCAGAATTTCAATCTATTTGAAGGGAAGAACAAAAATCAGAATATGACCTAAAGAAACCAGTTGAAGAATGTGAAGATCTAGAATGTAGAGACCATGTAGTCATAAGAGTCTCTCAAATCAAAGAACAACTTGAAGCGGTAAAATAAAAAGTGAAGAATGCAGAAGTGATGATGGCCACCTTGAATGGCCTCCCAGGATCGTGGAATTCATTCATTCAAGGAATGTGTTCCAGAAGGAAGTGATTACTTTCAACAAACTTTGAGAAGAATAAGAAGCTCAAAGAAACTGAATATCAAGCTCTCATCATACAAAGAAGATCCCTCAAGCAATGAGGAATATGAAGAATTCAACTCTTGAAGAACTTCTTATCCTCCTTATCATTTGGATAAGAAACGATACCACCATGAATGAAGAAGACGATGAAGCTGAAGGATCAAGAAGCAGTCTACCCACGAAACAAATAAAGATAAGTATTCAATTGTCATTTCATGATATTGTTTTGTTATGCATTTGTTTATATTCAGTTATTGTATTATGCATGATAGGATGTTTGCATTAATGACAGTATACTACTAATATGCATGTGATGGGTAAGTAGCTCATGGTGCTATACAAATTCTCCATTGCTACTTATCTAGAATGAAACCTCTTTGCTGACATATTGGATTAGTGCACAATCTCAATGTTGTCCTGGTAGAGATGGAAGGCATCTAGAAAGTTTCAGTAAGATATGGATGAATGTTGTATTGGTTAAAGTAGTTGCATGATCATATATATATGCATAAGTATTTGCCATTATGAATATTCCTTATGAAATGTTCTAACCATACAAATGCATTTGACTTGTAGGAAATACCGCATACATAATCACCTACAAGAAAAGAAGAATGAAGACTTGTTCCGGAGAGCAAGTGACGACATTTCAAAATGAAGAATAATATGACAAATGCAGTGACATCATTGATGCAGAACCTTTCAGCCACCAGAAATAAAGGGAAGACCAGTTCAAGAAGAATGATGTCAGGGCGTATTATCGAGACCTGAGGAGAAGTTCATAGTTCCATCATGCAGTAGATGGAAACATCGTGGGATACAAAACAAGATTCGTAGCATGAGGCTACAAAGAGACATTTGCAGTCAGTAAGAGTTGAAACACATACATGATGAGATTGATCAAGATATTAACCTTTGCTACAAGGTTGAAGATGCAAGTCTATACACTAGATGGTCACATAGAATATTAGTAGCATAGGAAGCTACTTGTCACTCCGGTACAGAATGTTTCAGTGCATAGAGTATAGAAGACAGAGGGAGTATGATGCTCTGCTTCAAGAGGGAGTGACTACAGAATATCTTGAGGTTCGACATGATACGACAGGATGGGCATATTACTGATGACTCTAGGATTTACTAAAAGTAAAGAAGATTCCAACCTTTTCCTCAAGTTTGAAGATGAAAGACTAGTGATACTCCTGTTATGTGTCAATGCACTATTGTTTTAGGTATGGAGGTGTGGCAGAATGCAGATGGAATCTTCCTTGGACAAGGGAAGTTTGCAGTAGAGATACTGAAGAGGTTCAGGATGATGGACTGCATGACCACACCTATGGCATCAAACCTGAAGCTATTAAGTGATGCTTCATCAGAGTCGGTTGATGCTACGATGTATCGTCAGATGATTGGGTCATTGATGTACCTGACGAACACGAGACCAGATATTTGCTTTGCTGTGAACACCTTGAGCCAATACTTGACAGATCCGAGAAGTGTTCACTTGATTGCTGAAAAGCATATTCTGAGGTACCTGAAGGGTACAATTGATTATGGGATCAAGTACGATGCGAATCAGAAGATTAACCTAGAGGGTTATGTTGATTCATATTGGGCAAGCTGTTCCATCGACAGGAAGAGTACTACAGGGTGTTGCTTCAGTATGGGATCAGGTGTGATCTCTTGGTTTAGCAGGAAGTAATCCTGTGTGGCACTGAGTACAGCTGAAGCAGAGTATGTCGTAGCTTGTTCAACTAGTTGTAAGGCAGTATGGCTGCGGAAGATACTGTCTGATATATTTGATCTCCAGTTGGATGCTACTTGTATATATTGTGACAACCAGAGTTACGTGAAGTTGTCAGAGAATCCAATGTTCCATGACAAGTCTAAGCATATTGAGATCAAGTATCACTATATTAGGGATATGGTGCAGAAAGGAGCAGTGAAGCTCCTGTATGTTGCGACGGAGGAACATATAGCTGATGTATTGAATAAGCCATTGGCTAGGATGAAGTTCGAGTACTTCAGAGAGAGACTTGGTGTTCTCCAGATCGAGGCCTCCTCCCAGAGACAGTGATGAGACCCAGAGCCATTCTGACATGGTGAGAGGATTGGTTCCTTCCATGGTCATATGTAAGGGCTGAGCCATTCCATCATGGTGAGAGGATTGGTTCCTTCCATGACTGATATGAGTGCTGAGATCTATAGCCATTCTGACGAGTAGGTCAGATATAAGGGCTATTCCATTCTATCGAGTAGGATAGATGTAAGGGAAATTGCCATTCTAGGAATGGAGGCACCTGGTCAGTTACCAGGATCACTCAGTACAGGACTGTGTAGCCATTCTGATGTGATAGAGGGATGTGTTCCCACTTGATCAGATGTAAGGGCTGAAGCATTCTGCTCATGGCTAAAGGATTTAGTTCCTTCCATGTCAGATGTAAGTGTTGGCCATTCCAACGAGCAGGTCGAATGTAAGGGAAACTGCCATTCTCTAGGAGAGTGGAGGCGCCTAGTCAGTTACCAGGTAGCTCAGTCGAGGACCGAGGGCCATTTTGATATGACTACTGAGATGTGTTCTCGTAAGATCAGATGTGAGTGCACGAATTTCCATCACTGTGATAGGATGTGTTCTTGTCTGGATGGATGTAAGTGCAGAAATCTTCCATCACTGTGATATGATGTGTTCTAGTTTGGATGGGAGTCTTTCATCACTGTGATAGGATGTGTTCTTGTCTTGATGAAAGTGGAGAAATATTCCATAACTGTGATAGGATGTGTTCTTGTCTGGATGGGAGTCTTTCATCACTGTGATAGGATGTGTTCTTGTCTGGATGAAAGTGGAGAAATCTTCCATCACTGTGATAGGATGTGTTCTTGTATGGATGGGAGTCTTCCATCACTGTGATAGGATGTGTTCCTATCTGGATGGATGTGCCTTTCTGACAAGTAGGTCAGATGTAAGTGCTGGATGTGCCTTTCTGATGAGAAGGTCAGATGTAAGTGTTGGGAAAAGACCTACATGAGGGTAGGCCTACAACCAGCATGAAAAAGGGCTGGCTCTATAGAAATTCCTATGACGAGATAGTACACACATGATGATTACCAGTGGAGATCTAGATCGAGCTATGATCCAGATCCAGTTATGATGACTCCGCGAGATCCAGATCGAGTGATTATCTAGATCCAGCAGTGGTGATACAGATCGAATGATGATCCAGATCCAGTCTAGTGATGATGATCCAGATCGAGTGATGATCCAGATCCAGTGATGACATTCTATGATGATCCAGATCGAGAGATGATCCAGATCTAGATGACTTGAAGATGAAGATGACTTGAAGACGAAGATGACTTGAAGATGAATATGATTCGAAGACAAAGATGATCCAGTTGATATAGATAAGAATACTAGTACTGAAAAATTGTGTCGAAAGAATACCTTCCTAGTTAAGAGGGAGTGTTGATGTATATGTAACTTCGGAATGTATTCTTCTATGTATCTTATGTATTGTAACCCGATGTTTATTCCAGGATGTTTCTATTATGTATTTGAGTCATGTGGTCATGCCCCGATGTTCCGATCGGGAGCATTAATAATGTAATCAAGTCATATCAAGTCATTAGGTAAGTCCTCACAGTTTTGGGGCACTTGAGTTATTATACACTAATTAAGGTGTAGGCTCAAGTAGTAATTATTAGGTTGAACCTACGTGTGAAATGGAAACTCAAGTGAATGGATGAATATAAATAAAGAGTGAGAGTCTCTCTATTTATCACTTGTGAAGTACATCACTTGCTCTCTCAAGTGTGGCGCACCTTTGAAGAAGGAAATACTTTGGCTTGACAGAAGACAGAAGGCTACTGCTGTGTTGGGAGGACATCTTACTGTTTTGGGTTTCACATCTTGTGGTGATACTATCTTAGAGGAAGTTGCGGGGTTTTCTCCTTTATGGTTTCCCCGAGGAAAACTCTTTGTGTCTCTTGTCTCTTGTGATGTGCTTATGTTATTGCTGTGCTTGTTCTTCTCTCAGTTAAAAGATCTTAACATAATGCTAGCTTAAATGTTGAAAAACTAACAAAGTCTGCTTAGGTATGTGCCATATCTTATAGATGAGAAATCAAAGGTACAACAATTCCTCAGTTTTCTACCTTATCATATTAAGGACATGATTGAGTATGACAATCCAAAGACTTTGGAAGAAGCAATGAGGAAAGCCAACTTCTGTTATGAATAGAATCAGAAGAAGGAAAGCATGGCCAACTGGAAGACCAAGAAGAATGATAACCATTATGATCAAAAGAAGAAATATTTTGTGCCCAACAAAAATTCTAAGAACAATAAGGCCAGAAATTTTCCCAACAAGAATTTCCAAGGAAATAAGAATAATTCTCCAAGCAATCAGGATAATTCCAAGGGTAAATAATTTGCTAATAACCATGGTAATTACACCAAGAACTTTGAACGCAAAGAACCTATAAAGTGCTGGGAGTGTAATGGTCCACACTATGCTTCAGTTTGTCGTAATTGAAAAAAAGATTGTCAATAATATTCATACCATACAGGAGGAGATGAGTGTTGGAGAATTAGCGAGGACTATGCCCAGAATCAATGCCGCCTTGGAGAATTGACAAGCACAATATCAAACTTCCATGGTGGAAGTAGAAGGTATGATAAACCAAACTCCTATAACTATTTTAATAGATCCAAGAGCTAGTTTCAGTTATATTGCACCTAAAATGGTAGACAAATGTAAGTTACCTGTTGAAAAATTTGAAAATTCTTGGTTAGTTTAGTTAGCCATTGGTGCTAAAAGAAAGGTAACTTGTTTTGTAAAAGAATGTGCAGTATGTATGGATCATTTTGAAACTGTTGTGAAGATTAATGTATTACCTCTTGGTTCTTATGATTTACTCATCGATATGGATTGGTTAGAACAACATAGGGTAATTTTAAATTGTTATGATAAAACCTTTACATGTGTAAACCATGATGGAAAACCAATAAGTGTAAAGGGGGTCCCTATAAAAACAATTATAAGGCAGATTTCTGCTCTGCATCTTAAGAGAGCTGTTACGAAGGGTTGCAAAGCTTATGCAGTAACAATAACTGATGAACAGAATCTATGATAAGACAGATAAATTAAAATTGGAAGGCATACCAATCTTAAGAGAATATGTTGATGTATTTCCGGATGAAATTTCGGGACTACCTCCAAAAAGGGAATTGGATTTTACCATTGAGTTGGTACCTGGTGTAGTACCTAGCTCAAGGGCCCCTTATCGAATGAACATACTTGAACTTAATGAATTGAAGTCTCAATTAAAAGAACTTATTGAGAAAAAGTATATTCAACCTAGTGTGTCTCCCTCCGGGGCGCCTGTCATCTTCGTTAAGAAAAATGACAGAACCATGCGACTTTGCATAGATTACTGTCAGTTGAATAAGATGACCATTAGAAATTGATACCTGTTGCCCTGCATAGATGATCTGTTTGATCAACTACGTGGAGCCTAGGTGTTTTTGAAAATAGCTTTAAGGTCTGGATATCATCAAGTTAGGATTAAAGATGTCTTCATCCTTAAAACAAGTTTTAGAACTCGATATGGCCATTAAGAATTTGTCATCATGCCATCTAGGCTTACTAATGCCCCAGTTGTTTTTATGTGTTTAATTAACAACATTATGCATAAGTATCTAAATAATTTTGTAGTTGTGTTCATCGATGATATATTAATTTATTCAAAAACTGAAGAAGAACATAAAGAACATTTAAAAATGGTTTTGTAAGAGTTATGATATCATCAACTCTTTGCAAAGTTTAGTAAATGTGATTTCTTAAAGGATACGATTCAGTACTTACGTCATGTGGTGACCAAGGAAGGGATTTCAGTAGATCCTGAAAAGATAAAGGTGATCGAAGATTGGCCGGTTCCTAAGGATGTAACTGATGTTCGATCATTCATGGGAATTACTGGTTACTACCAGAGGTTCATTGAAGGTTTTTCGAGGATCACAAATCTAATAACTTCTTTGCAAAAGAAAGGAAAGAAGTTTGGTTGGAACCAGAAATGAAAGGAAAGCTTTAAAAAGTTAAAAACATTATTAACCAACACACCTATTTTATGAATAGCTGATCCAAATAAAGAATTTGTAGTGTGCACTGATGCTTGCAATGAGGGTTTAGGCGGTGTTTTGACTCAAAAGGGGCATGTTATTGCCCATGAGTCTAGAAAATTAAAAATTCATGAAAAGAATTATGCAACTTATGATTTGGAATTAGCAGCTGTTATACATGCTCTAAAGATATGGTGACATCACCTAATTGGCACAAAATTAATTTTAATGTTTGATAATAAAGGATTAAAGTATCTTTTAGATCAACCTAATCTAAATGCCAAACAAGCTAGGTGGCTAGCTTTTCTAAGTGAGTATGATTTCGAAATTCAGCACATTAAAGGTAAAGAAAATAAAGTTGTTGACGCATTAATTAGGAATGCAAGGCTGAATTTTCTAGCAGTTATTAGCACTTATATGATAGGTTTGGATGAATAGCTTAAAGCAGGAATAGAACAAGATGAAATTTATCAAAATTTACAAGCTAAAACTAAAGAAAAGACAATCGAAAGTTTGAGTAAAGGGTATAGTTTAAATGCAAAATAATTTTTACTGTATAAAGAAACAATGTTTGTACCTAACATACCTAAAGTTAAGCTGTTAATTTTGGATGAAATCCATAAAAATCCATACTCAGGTCATCCAAGCTATCAAAAGACTATAACTATGTTAATAAAAGAATATTTTTGGCCAAATATGAAGACTGAATTAGTAGAATATATCGCTAAGTGTTTTGAATGTCAGCACGTGAAAATTGAACATCAACACCCAGCAGGACTACTTCAACCATTACCCATTCCTAGTTGGAAATGGGAGATAATTAGTATCGATTTTGTTACTGAACTGCCTAGAAACCAGAATCTAAATGATTCTATCATGGTAGTAGTCGATAAGTTAAGTAAAGCGGCTCACTTTATACCTGTTAAAACTACATATAAAGCTACAAACATAGCTGATATCTTTCTAAAACAGATTTTTTGACTGCATGGAATACCGAAAGTCATAATCTCAGATAGAGATCCTAAATTTACAGGTAACTTTTGGAAATCTTTATTTAAAGGATTAAACACTACATTAAATTTTAGTACTTCGTTCCATCCTCAAATAGATGGACAAACTGAAAGAGTAAACCAAGTACTCGAAGATTTATTAAGAATGTTTGTGAAAGACCAGCCAGGTAAATGAGATGATTATTTGCATATGGTAGAATTTGATTATAATAATAATTATCAGGCATCAACCAGATTTAGTCCTTTTGAAATTTTGTATGGCAGGAAATGCAATACTCCTATCTCTTGGAGTAATACGGTGGATAGATTAGTATTAGGTCCTGAACTGTTAAAGGAAATGGAAGAAATTGTAAAACAAGTGCAAGGTAATCTGAAAGTTGCGCAGGATCGACAGAAAAGTCAAGCAGACCTTAAAAGAACTCTAAAAGAGTTTCAGGTAGGTGAACATGTGTTTATCAAGGTGAGGACCAAAAAGAGCTCTCTGAGATTGGGGAGTTGTGCAAAAATAGCATCTTGATACTGTGGTCCATTTGAAATACTGTCCAGGATTAGACAAGCAGCTTATCAATTAGCATTACCACCAAATTTAAGAGTACATAATGTTTTTCACTTTTATGTATTAAAGAAATATGTTCATGATGCTACTCATGTTGTTAACCGGAATGATGTACAGGTCGAACTAGAAGGATATTTTCTAGTGGAACCAGACTGTATCCTCGGGTGGAGGGATATCACACTTCTAAACCGCACGATTGGACAGGTGAAGGTTCAATGGAAGCACCTTAAATTAGAGGAAGCCACCTGAGAATTGGAAAGTAATATGCGAGATGCATATCCAATTTCGTTCCAGAGGAATTCTAAGGATGAAGAATAAATAACATCGAGGATGATGCTATGTTCTAAGGGGGTGTGTATGTCAAATGCCCCAATTTTTGCAAAAACAATATTATATTATTTGATTTTATTTGAGGACAATATGTTAAATTTTATGCTAAGTTTTAATTGACGACTAAACAGAATCAAGGATATTTAATGTAATTCTAAATATTTTAATTATAAATAAAAAAAGGTGGATACAATAGCTTAGGAAAGTTGTTAAAAGAGTGTTTACTGGTCAAATTGGTGGAGGAGACTGGGTGGAGAGCAAACAAAAATGTGGCAGCATCCTCAAACCACTTCCAACTGTTACAGGTGGAAACCTCCCTACATTTGGGTTCATGATTCCCTAAGAAAGTGGAATCAGAGCAGGTGGCTCAATTAATGACAACTAACCCAAAAGACCTAGGCAATATTTATAAAAATTCCCATTGAAGACAACTGAGGCTACTCATTCTAGGGAAGTGATCATTCAAGTGAATGTACTTTAGAGAAATTCAATGGAAGGGAATTGTGGAAAAAGTTTGAGGGGATAAATACTAAGTGATATAGTGCATCTTTTCAGCTGAAGGATCTTACTGCAATGCAGAGTGTTTACTGAGTCATTGGACTAGTCTATTGTTTGCATCCTCCACCAGTTCTTAGCCAAGAAGACCAGGAATAGGCCCGGGGGTCCTGAGGAAGCATTGTTTGAGCGCTCTCCAGGAGTTGGTAGGGAGGAGCGGCCTCCTAATGCTGTTGTTGTCTATCCTAATCAGATTCTACATTATTTTGTTTTATTGTGTTGGATAGTTAAATTTGAATCTGACTGTTAAATGAATGTTAAATATTTAGTTGTAAAATGTTAGAGTTAGTAATGTTTTATATTATTGAAGAAATAAATTTGAAATAGTAATGTGTTAAGATGGATAATAATTATAATTTGTGTTTCTCCACACCTGGAAGGACCAGGCCGTACTCCAGCACAGATAGAGTATTTAAAGTACATAAAGAAAATGATAAGAGACTAAATTGAATAGATGTGATTCTGCATTTCATAATAGTAGAGTAATTTATTTTAGTATGTAGGTATTTTAAAAAGAACAATAATTTGGTTATCTATGTTTATTGTTTTACAAGCTTATTTATGTAAATATACTAGAAAAGAAATAGTAGTAATTTAGTATAGGTAGAAGGATTATTATGTTAAGAAAATAACCTAGTAGAGAAGATGTTGTGTTTACATACAGTAGACTATTCTTTATATTCAAGTAAATTATGCTGGAGGTTAAACTGTGTTATAATATATATATATTACTTTGTGAATATTTAGTAACTATTTGCAATGCAGTAGAAATATCACAGTCAAGATACTCTATTACATTCAGTTAAATAAAGAAATAAACTACAAATAGTTAGTTTTATTTACTAATAATATCAACTAAACTAAGTATAACAAATACTATAAACCAAGTAGGGTGTTATTAAAGTATTTAATTTATAAAGAACAAACTAATTTGCAGAGACACAACATTTGAAGATAGCCACCATTGTCCTCTTCACTATTTGTAAGTGGAGTCTCGAGTTCTTGCACTGAGAGCACAGTAATGCGTTATTTTCATAACTCTTTTCCATTAAAAACCTAACTCAGAACTAATCTTTACTATGAATCTTTCTATTATGGAATGAAAACTAAATATTACCTTGATAGGGAGAACGAACATTCTAGCGATGGGATTGTCACCAACAGGAAGCGTGCACACAAATCTCCAAACCCTATGACAACGAAGGAGCATCCCACAAGCAACAAAGCCACAACTTCACACAGCAGTGACAGGCCAGGAAAAAATCAAAGTGGAGTTACAGACAGGCCGCAAGGCAAGAGCAAACGAAACCAATAAACTCTTCTATAGTAAAAACCCACAGCTACAAAGAAATGGCAACAAGACTGAACATCGAAGGCTACAGCAACATTAAACTCAAGTGTTGGAGCAAGATAAAAGAGGGAGAACACTCACGGCCTCCATGAGACCTTGCAGAACAGCCCGAAGGTGAGCGTGAACATCGGAGGGAAAATGACAAAGCGTTTAGGGTTAAAAGAGTTATATACCACCAATACATGGCCAAGAGGTGACCACGTGCCCTCAATAATTCAAACCATGCATGGGTTGATTTCAATAGTTCACCTACGATCAAATAATTCCAATTATTTAAACAATGATTTAAGATCAACTTTGCATATGCTATGATGTTTGCATATATAAATATCCCATCGTTAATCATATGTCAAATTATTGTAATGTTGATAGCTCGATATTGACATTTGGATAAACCATAATATGTTCACGTTGACCTAGTGAAAGGTGTAATCACTTAATCAATTGGTTAATCGTGAAATCAATCTTGTATAGAATCTTTTAAAACTATAGTAATCTTATATGCTAGAAAACCATTGTTAAGTATGCACGTTTTATAATCCTTTTAAACCAACAACTCAAGTGGTGATAAAATTTTAGAGTTGAATAACATAGTAAAGAGTATAATCATGAATTCTTTTACAAAGTTCAGATTTGGTTTAGACTTGCATAGACACCAATTGTTTCATAACTTATCAATTGCTAGTAATTTACCATGATTATTTATTTGGTAAGATAGTTTTATGATTATGTAACATAACCTGTACTTAGCATAGGATAAAAATTTGTTCATAGTAGAAAGATCTACTTTCAAACCTGTCATAGACAGTAACTTAATGTAAGAAAGGTGTTATAGTAATAATAAGAATTACAATGGAATAACCCTACTCAAGTCCATAGTCATTGGAACAACATGGATTGAATTAGATTTAAGAAGTAAAGGAAAACAGTATTCCATGTGAAACAATGTAGTTGATTTTACACTAATCAAGCTTTTAATATCAAGAAGTTTTTACAGGCAGTAAGCCTTCCCTACAGAATGTAAATAACGATCAGCTTGGTACTCAAGTAATTAATACGATAATGTCTACGATACAATAGTACATGCAGTATGACATTGACAATGAAGCTAATAACCTGTTAATGACGAATTGATTTGTACATATAAGTAATAGGTTGATACTTACCATAACTAGTAAGTTAAAAATGAAATCAAATTTTTTTATTCTAATGAGAATATTACTATCAGTATCGATAGAAGCTCTTCCATGTATAAAAACCAGTAGAACAATAAGTATAACATTTGCAAGGTAAGCATGATAAAATAGAATTTAATATGCAACAAATAATACGTGCTTAGAATCACAGAAATTATCGTTGGTGTCGCTAAGTTTGATGAAGAAAGGAACTCTTTTATTTGAACTTTGCTTACAAGAAAAACTGGAGAAAACTAAGTACTTTACCTCATTGAAGTTGCTGGAATTTATCAGCTTAACTACTAAGCATATTAATTGCAAATAGAAACACTTCTTGATACTTTATGAATTTAAAAACGTCTACTTGTTTGATCATACCTGTAAATCTGTAAGAACCAGTAATCTTTCTGCGTTAGCATGAATGCTAAGTAAACCCAGGATTCAGAGTTAGATTCCAACTACTTGCATAAAGAAGACTCATCAGTAAACTAGAATAAAATAATACGAAAGTAAACCTTATTTATGTTATGAAAAGGAAATTGCTTTAGTTAACGTATTTTGAAAATATGTAATACTAATCATTGGATAGTTTCTTTTTCCGCTAACCATTACCTGTTAGTGAACTATAGATTCAACATTCTATGTTATCTAAAAATTTTAAATTTTTGTGAAAATTTGGGGTTTTGACATGTGGTATCAGAGCACAAGGTTCAAACACTAGGCCTTGATGAAGCCCAACTAGGTTTTATGAAACAGTGATTTGAATTATTATGCTGATGTATTTTATTTTAAATGTATTTCAACAGAGAAATTGTTTCTGAAGTTTAACAAACAGGTATGGAAAGGCTGGAGGAATATGCAGAAGAGGAATCTCCATTTATTGAACGAGAAAAATTACCAAGATACCCTATACAAGAAGATCTAACCACCAATTCCTTAGACTATTACAAATAGTAAAAGAACTAAAATCTGAAATGGAATCTGTAAAACAATAGAATGAAAGGATTCTGAGGGCTCAGGAGGAGCTGAATTAGATCCTAACAGAAAGGTTTCAAACTGAGGGTAGGTGTAGAAGAACTGAATTAGAAGATATAATTGATCAACATAAATTTAAAAGGATGAAACATACTAAAAATGAAAGCAGTTCATCTTCAGAGGTGTTTGGTGAACAACGTAATTGGCATTCTACTAGTGATAGTAGTGATGACAATCATTATACTAAAAAGAGGAAATACAAACCTTATGAGTAAATTTCTGGGGAATTCAAAAAGATAAAACCACCAACATTCAATGGAGAGACTGAGAAGGGGGAGGAGGTAGAGTCATGGTTATCTGGTATGAAGAAGTACTTCCAGATATATAACTATTCTAACATATTAAAGTCTAGAATGGCTATCTACAGTCTCTCAGGAAAGGCTGACATTTGGCTGTAGGACTTGAAGAGAGTTAAGGGAATAAAAGAGAAGAATGTAAATTGAAGTACCTTCAAGAGGTACTTTAAAAATAAATTTCTGTGTGAGCAATATTATGAAGAGAGAGAAAAATAATTTTATGAGCTTAAATTAGGATCAATGACATTGAAAGATATAAACAACAAGTTTTTAATTCTGCTTAGGTATGTGCCATACCTTGTAGACGAGAAATCAAAGGTACAACGATTCCTCAGTTGTCTACATTATCATATTAAGGACATGATCGAGTATGATAATCCAAAGACTTTGGAAGAAGCAATGAGGAAATCCAACTTCTATTATGAACAGAATCAGAAGAAGGAAAGCATGGCCAATTGGAAGGCCAAGAAGAATAATAACCATTATGATCAAAATAAGAAATATTTTGTGCCCAACAAAAATCCTAAGAACAATAAGGTGAAAAAATTTCCTAACAAGAATTTCCAAGGAAATAAGAATAATTCACCAAGCAATCAGGTTAATTCCAAGGGTAAATAATTTGCTAATAACCATGGTAATTACACCAAGAACTTTGAACGCAAAGAACCTATAAAGTGCTGGGAGTGTAATGGCCCCCACTATGCTTTAGTCTGTCCTAATCGGAAAAAGATTGCCAGTAATATTCATACCATACATGAGGAGAAGACTGTTGGAGAATTAGCGAGGACTATGCCTAGAATCAATGCAGCCTTGGAGAATTGACAAGCAGAATTCCAAACTTCCATGGAGGAAGTAGAAGGTATGACAAACCAAACCCCTATAACTATTTTAATAGATCCAAGAGCTAGTTTTAGTTATATTGCACCTAAAATGGTAGAAAAATGTAAGTTACCTTATGAAAAATTTGAAAATTCTTGGTTAGTTTAGTTAGCCATTGGTGCTAAAAGAAAGGTAACTTGTTTTGTAAAAGAATGTGCAGTAGTTATGGATCATTTTGAAACTTTTGTGAAGCTTAATGTATTACCTCTTGGTTCTTATGATTTACTCAACGATATGGATTGGTTTGAACAACATAGGGTAATTTTCAATTGTTATGATAAAACCTTTGCGTGTGTAAACCATGATGGAAAACCAATAAGTGTAAAGGGGATCCATAGAAAAACAATTATAAGGAATAGTTATGCTCTGCAGCTTAAGAGAGATGTTAGGAAGGATTACAAAGCTTATGCAGTAACAATAATTGATGAAGAGAATCTATGATAATAAAGATAAATTAAAATTGGAATACATACCAATCTTAAGAGAGTATGTTGATGAATTTCCAGAAGAAATTTCAGGACTACCTCCAAAAAGGGAATTGGATTTTACCATTGAGCTGGTACCTAATGCAGTACCTAGCTCAAAGGCCCCTTATCGAATGAACATACTTGAACTTAATGAATTAAAGTCTCAATTAAAAGAACTTATTGAGAAAAAAGTATATTCAACTTAGTGTGTCTCCCTCGGGGGCACCTATCATCTTCATCAAGAAAAATGATGAAACCATGTGAATTTGCATAGATTACCATCAGTTGAATAAGATGACCATTAAAAATTGATACCCATTGCCCTGCATAGATGATCTGTTTGATCAACTACGTGGAGCCTAGGTGTTTTCGAAAATAGATTTAAGGTCTGGATATCATCAAGTTAGGATTAAATATGTCTTCATCTTTAAAACAACTTTTAGAACTCAATATGGCCATTAAGAGTTTGTCGTCATGCCATCCAGGCTTAATAATACCCTAGTTGTTTTTATGTGTTTAATGAACAACGTTATGCATAAGTATCTAGATAATTTTGTAGTCGTGTTCATCAATGATATATTAATTTATTCAAAAACTGAAGAAGAACATAAAGAACATTTAAAAATTGTTTTACAAGAGTTATGATATCATCAACTCTTTGCAAAGTTTAGTAAATGTGATTTCTTCAAGGATAAGATTCAATACTTAGGTCATGTGGTGACCAAGGAAGGGATTTTAGTAGATCTAGAAAAGATAAAGGTGATCGAAGATTGGCCGATTCCTAAGGATGTAATCGATGTTCGATCATTCATGGGAATTACTGGTTACTACCGGAGGGTCATTGAAGGTTTTTCGAGGATCACAAATCTGATAAATTCTTTGCAAAAGATAGGAAATAAGTTTGGTTGGAACCAGAAATGCGATGAAAGATTTAAAAAGTTAAAAACTTTATTAACCAACGCGCCTATTTTATGAATAGCTTATCCAAATAAAGAATTTATAGTGTGCACTGACGCCTGCAATGAGGGTTTAGGAGGTGTTCTGACTCAAGAGGCGCATGTTATTTCCCATGAGTCTAGAAAATTAAAAATTCATGAAAATAATTATGCAACTTATGATGTGGAATTAGTAGCTGCTATACATGCTCTAAAGATGTGGCGACATCACCTAATTGGCACAAAATTTATTTTAATGACTGATGATAAAGGATTAAAGTATCTATTAGATCAACCTAATCTAAATGCCAGACAAGCTAGGTGGCTAGCTTTTCTAAGTGAGTATGATTTCGAAATTCAACACATTAAAGGTAAAGAAAATAAAGTTGTTGATGCATTAATTAGGAATGCAAGGATGAAATTTATCAAAATTTACAAGCTAAAACTAAAGAAAATCCAACAGAAAGCTTGAGTAAAGGGTATAGTTTGAATGCAAAAGAATTTTTACTGTATAAAGAAAGAATGTATGTACCTAACGTGCCTAAAGATAAGCTGTTAATTTTGGATGAAATCCATAAAACTCCATACTCAGGTCATCCAGGCTATCAAAAGACTATAACTATGTTAATAAAAGAATATTTTTGGCCAAATATGAAGACTGAATTAGTAGAATATATCGCTAAGTGTTTTGAATGTCAGCAAGTGAAAATTGAACATCAACACCCACCATGATTACTTCATCCATTACCCATTCCTAACTGGAAATGGGAGATAATTAGTCTCGATTTTGTTACTGAACTGCCTAGAAACCAGAATCTAAATGATTCTATCATGGTAGTAGTTGATAAGTTAAGTAAAGCAGCTCACTTTATAGCTGTTAAAACTACATATAAAGATGCAAACATAGCTGATATCTTTCTAAAACATATTTTTCGACTGCATGGAGTACCGAAAGTCATAATCTCGGATAGAGATCCTAAATTTACAGGAAAATTTTGGAAATCTTTGTTTAAAGGATTAAACACTACATTAAATTTTAGTACTTCATTTCATCCTCAAACAGATGGACAAACTGAAAGAGTAAACCAAGTACTCAAAGATTTATTAAGAATGTATGTGAAAGACCAGCCAGGTAAATGAGAGGATTATTTGCATATGGTAGAATTTGCTTATAATAATAATTATCAGGCATCAACCAGATTTAGTCCCTTTGAAATTTTTTACGGAAGGAAATGTAATACTCCTATCTCTTGGAGTAATTCGGTGGATAGATTAGTATTAGGTCTTGAACTGTTAAAGGAAATGGAATAAATTGTAAAACAGGTTCAAGGTAATTTGAAAGTTGCGCAGGATCGACAGAAAAGTCAAGAAGACCTTAAAAGAAATCTAAAAGAGTTTGAGGTAGGTGAGCACGTGTTCTTCAAGGTGAGGCCCAAAAAGAGCTCTCTAATATTGGGGAGTTGTGCAAAACTGGCATCTCGATACTATGGTCCATTTGAAATACTGTCCAGGATTGGACAAGCAGGTTATCAATTAGCATTACCACCAAATTTAAGAGTACATAATGTTTTTCACATTTTTGTATTAAAGAAATATGTTCATGATGCTACTCATGTTGTTAACTAAAATGATGTACAGGTGGAACCAGAAGGATATTTTTTGGTGGAACCAGACTATATCCTCGGGCAAAGGGATATCACACTTCGGAACCGCACCATTGGACAGGTGAAGGTTCAATGGAAGCCCCTTAATTTAGAGGAAGCCACCTGGGAATTGGAAAGTAATATGCGAGATGCATATCCAATTCTGTTCCAGGGGAATTCTAAGGATGAAGAATAAATAACATCGAGGATGATGTTATGTTCTAAGGGGGTGTGTATGTCAAATGCCCCAATTTTTGCAAAAACAACACTATCTTATTTGATTTTATTTGAGGACAATATGTTAAATTTTTTGCTAAGTTCTAATTGATGACTCAACAGAGTCAAGGATATTTAATGTAATTATGATTATATTTAATTATAAATAAATAAAGGTGGAGAAAATAACTTAGGAGAGTTGTTAAAAGAGTGTTTACTGGTCAAATTGGTGGAGGAGACTGGGTGGAGAGCAAACATAAATGTGGCAGCATCCTCAAACCACTTCCAACTGTTGCAGGTGGAAACCTCCCTACATTTGGGGTCATGATTCCCAAAGAAAGTGGAATTAGAGCAGGTGGCTCAATTAATGACAACTGACCCAAAAGACCTAGGCAATATTTATAAAAATTCCCATTGAAGAGAGCTGAGGCTACTCAATCTAGGGAAGTGATCATTCAGGTGAATGTACTTCAGAGAAATTCAATGGAAGGGAATTATGGAAAAAGTTTGAGGGGATAACTACTAAGTGATCTAGTGCATCTTTTCAGCTGAAGGATATTACTGTAGTGCAGAGTGTTTACTGAGTCATTGGACTAGTCTATTGTTTGCATGCTCCACCAGTTCTCAGCCAAGAAGACCAGGAACAAGCCCGGGGGTCTTGAGGAAACATTGTTTGAGCGCTCTCCAGGAGTTCGCAGGGAGGAACCGCCTCCTAACGCTGTTGTTGTCTATCCTAATCAGGTTCTATATTATTTTGTTGTATTGTTTTAGATAGTTAAATATGAATCTGACTGTTAAATGAATGTTAAATATTTAGTTGTAAAATGTTAGAGTTAGTAATCTTTTATATTATTGAAGAAATAAATCTGAAATAGTAATGTGTCAAGATGGATAATAATTCTAATCTGTGTTTTTCCACACCTGGAATGACCAGGCCGTACTCCAGCATAGATAGAATATTTAAAGTACATAAAGAAAATGATAAGAGACTAAATTGAATAGATGTGATTCTGCATTTCATAATAGTAGAGTAATTTATTTCAATATGTAGGTATTTTAAAAAGAACAATAATCTGGTTATCTATGTTTATTGTTTTACAAGCTTATTTATGTAAATATACTAGAAAAGAAATAGCACTAATCTAGTATAGGTAGAAGGATTATTATGTTAAGAAAATAACCTAGTAGAGAAGATGTTGTGTTTACATACAATAGACTATTCTTTATATTCAAGTAAAATATGTTGGAGGTTAAACTGTGTTATATTATAGATATATTACTTTGTGAATATTTAGTAACTATTTGCAATGCAATAGAAATATCACAGTCAAGCTACTCTGTTACATTCAGTTAAATAAAGAAATAAAATACAAATACTTAGTTTTATTTACTAATAATATCAACTAAACTAAGTCTAACAAATACTATAAACCAAGTAGGGTGTTATTAAAGTATTTATTTTATAAAGAGCAAACTAAGTTGCAGAGACACGGCATTTGAAGACAGCCATCATTGTCCTCTTCACTATTTGTAAGTGGAGTCTCGAGTTCTTGCACTGAGAGCACAGTAATGTGTTATTTTCATAACTCTTTTCCATTAAAAACGTAACTTAGAACTAATCTTTACTATGAAGCTTTCTATTATGGAATGAAAACTAAATATTACCTTGATAAGGAGAACGAAAAGTCTAGTGATGGGATTATCACCAACAGCAAGTGTGCACACGAATCTCCAAACCCTATGACAACGAAGGAGCATACCACTAGAAACGAAGCCACAACTTCACATAGCAGTGACAGGCCAGGGAAAAAGCAAAGTGGAGTTACAGATAGGCTACAAGCCAAGTGCAAACGAAACCAACAAACTCTTTTATAGTAAAAACCCATAGTTACAAAGAAATGGCAACAAGACCAAGCACCGAAGGCTACAACAACGTTAAACTCAAGTGTTGGAGCAAGATAGAACAGGGAGAACACTCACGGCCGCCATGAGACCTTGCAGAACAGCCCGAAGGCGAGCGTGAACATCGGAGGGAAAATGACAAAGCAATTAGGGTTAAAAGAGTTATATACCACCAATATATGGCCAGGAGGCGACCACATGCCCTCAATAATTCAAACCATGCATGAGTCGATTTCAATAGTTCACCTGCGATCAAATAATTCCAGTTATTTAAACAATGATTTAATATCAAATTTGCATATTCTATGATGTTTGCATATATAAATATCCCATTGTTAATCATATGTCAAATTATCGTAATGTTGATAGTTCGATATTGACGTTTGGATAAACCATAATATGTTCACGTTGACCTAGTGAAAGGTGTAATCACTTAATCAATTGGTTAATCCTGAAATCAACCTTGTATGGAATCTTTTAAAACTATAGTAAGCTTATATGCTAACAAATCAATGTTAAGTATGCACATTTGATAATCCTTTTAAACCAACAACTCAAGTGGTGATAAAATTTTGGAGTTGAATAACATAGTAAAGAGTATAGTCATGAATTCTTTTACAAAGTTTAGATTTGGTTTAGACTTGCATAGACACCAGTTGTTTCTCAACTGATCAATTGCTAGTAATTTACCATGATTATTTATTTGGTAAGATAGTTTTATGATTATGTAAGATAACTTGTACTTAGCATAGGATAAAAATTTGTTCATAGTAGAAAGATCAACTTTAAAAGCTGTCATAGACAATAACTTAATGTAAGAAAGGTGTTATAGTAATAATAAGAATTACAATGGAATAATCCTACTCAAGTCCATAGTCATTGGAACAACATGGATTGAATTACATTTAAGAAGTAAAGGTAAACAGTATTCCATGTGAAAAGATGCAGTTGATTTTACACTAATCAAGCTTTTAATATCAAGAAGTTTTTATAGGCAGTAAGTTTCCCTACAGAATGTAAATAACGATCAGGTTGGTACTCAAGTAATTAATACGATAATGTATATGATACAATAGTACATGCAGTACGACATTGACGAGGAAGCTAATAACCTGTTAATGGGAAATTGATTTGTACATATAAGTAATAGGTTGATACTTACGATAACTAGTAAGTTAAAAATGAAATCAAATTTTATAGTCTAATGAGAATCTTACTATGAGCATTGATAGAAACTCTTCCATTTATAAAAACCAATAGAACAATAAGTATAACATTTGCAAGGTAAGCATGATAAAATAGAATTTAATATGTGACATAGAATACGAGCTTAGAGTCACAGTAATTATCATTGGTGTCTCTAAGTTTGATGAAGAAAGGAACTCTTTTATTTGAACTTTGCTTACAAGAAAAACTGCAAAAAACTAACTACTTTACCTCATTGAAGTTGCTGGAATTTATCAGCTTATCTACTAAGCATATTAATTGCAAATAGAAACACTTCTTGATACTTTATGAATTTAAAAATGTCTACTTGTTCAATAATATCTGTAAACATGTAAGAACCAGTAATCTTTCTGCATTAGCATGAATGCTAAGTAAGCCTAGGCCCTCAAAGTTAGATTCCAACTACTTGTATAAAGAAGACTCATCAGTAAACTGAAATAAAACAATACGCAAGTAAACCTTATTTGTGTTACGAAAAGGAAATTGCTTTAGTTAATGTAATTTGAAAATATGTAATACTAATCGTTGGACCGTTTCTTTTTCGGCTAACCATTAGCTGTTAGTAAACTGCAGATTCATCATTTTATGTTATCTCAAAATTTTAATTTTTTGTGAAAATTTGGGGTTTTGACATGTTCCCATTTCAAAATTAATGTGGGCCATAGATAAAAAGTTCTCCTAGATCCTTGTCATTCACAAATGTGGCATCTACAGGATTTCACAGCCCCAAAATATTTTGTCTTTCATGCATGTTGAGGCTGTGAAATGCACACCCACTATAGATTTGATTATACCTTTGATCTGAGCCGTTGAAATCTGCGGGGTCTAGCAAGTTCTGCATATCAGGAAATCTACTTATCTCATGCACATGTTTCCATTTTTTTCATTGGTCGATCTTAGGAAAACAATCACCAATATGTTGATTTGTAGTCAAGCTGCAGCTTACAGAAAGAAAAAATTCAATTTTTCGCAACCAAAATTCCTGTATCTTCCACTCTTTGGTTTCCTCTTTCTAATCCTTTCCGAGCCGTCGATCTATGTGGAATATTTCTGAACTGTATATGTTGCAGATCATGGAAAGCATGATTCTAACCTTTTACGACCAGATTCTTATGTTTCCGCTTTATTCCTTTCTACTCCTTTCCGAGCCGTCGATCTGTGCGGAAGTCATTCTTGACCATTATACCTCATATTGTAGAAATCAGAAAGAGGGATGTAAACTTTTTTGAACTTAAACCTTCATATTTTCCACTTTTCTACTTCCTCTTTTCTTGACCATTTATTTGTGTGGAATCCCCCATAACCGTCGAATCTCGATCTACGGAAAGAGGAAAGCGAAACTTTAACTTTTCACAACCGAAACTTGATCTTTTCCACTTCCGCTATTTCCTGGACCATTTATCTATGTTGGAGTGATTCTCAGATGTTGATATTAAATCAAAAGAGGTCCTTTTATGTAAGCCATGTTTCCTAGGTCACGCCTAAGGATTTTTTACCAAAATAACACTTCATGCTTAAGAAAATCCTTTTGCTCAAGATTATAGGAAAGACTAGGTATGATGGGTGGCATTTCTGAGTTGGGAAACAAGTGTAAGGATGATTTTAAAAAAAAAGGGAGGGGGGGGGGGCGGTAAAATGTAAAAAAAATTGGGGAAGTAGTTGCAACAACAACAATTGGCGATTAGTTGGAGAACACAGATCTATGAAAAACCTTCTTTGAACAACAAGATTTCCATATGGTACTATACTGTGAATGTTCAATTTTAATTCAAATGTATTTCCCAAGACTTCTTTAGACCATATTTATTTAGGGATGCAACTTTCAATAATCACATTTGATACCATATCTTTGGAAGTAAGGTAACCAAGAGTTCAGTGTCTTCATAACTCTCCTGGGGCCAAAGTATGAAGTTCATTTTAACCTTTGTCTTTAATATACCACCAGATAAGACTCCACATGATCGTATTAGAGTAAGAAAGATGTATTCATTTGTTTTTCATTCCCATGATATTAGAATTCTTTTGATTCTTTCTTTATGACTGAAAATGTCTTATGAGTCTTCCTTGATTTTTTATTTTACTTTGACGATTTGGTACAAGTTCTTCCATCCATAATGTTCTTTTGTGTGAGTGACAAATTTGTTTGCTCATCATGCTCACGGATGGAGAAAAACCTTGTTGATATTTGTTGTTTTGATGGCCCTTTTGGACTGATGATCTATTTGTTCAACATCATTTCTTTAATTGAATACTAAATTATTTCAGAAAAGTGACATTTCAATCTAAGCCTTTTGGCCTCTTTGATTTGTAGCAATGGGATCGTTTTGAATACCATACAAAATGGATGAAACCCATGGGTCCATCATGGGTCCATCATGATATGCTTCCTGGGAAAGGTATTAATGTGAGAATGGATGAAACCCTAAGATAGTACTCCAGACCTCATGAGTTTTGGTTATTTCACAGGGGTTATAATGATTCAAATGTGGGATTGAAGACTTGCTTCCATTTCCATCATCTGTCAACAGTTAAAGAATCTTATTATGATCGAACATTACCATTTTCTCTTTCCCATAAGAAATTCATGACATGCAAATATTTTGAGTTTAATTAGATGCCTATACTTCCAAGAACAAAAAATTGAGCTAGTTTATTAAAAGAAAACAAACTAAGTCTATGAAATAAGGTCAAACAAATAGGAAAATAAACAACTAAAAGAATCAAGAAATAAAAACAGATTTCTAAATATGTACAGAGTATTCGTACAACTTTAAGTGAAGTAATGTTTGAGACAAAGGCCATTTACAGGACGACTTTATTCATGTCCTTTTAAATATTGCACTTTGTAAGTTGCAGGGCCTAAATTTTCAGTGATTAGATAAGGTCCAATCGATACATGTTGGAAATTTGTGTTTTTTCCCTTTTCTGTATAAGGATTATCCCATTTCAAAACTAGGTCTCCTACATCCATTTTTTTTGTACCATATTTTATTTTGTCGAACCATATTTTGATGATAACTTGATGTTGATTGAAATTATCTTTAGCCTTTCTCCACAATTCCTCCATTTTTAACAAATTGTCAATTTGTTCTTGTAAAACTTCTCTACTGGAACCCCTTGAGGCTTGAGTTAACTGTGAAAATGGGAGCAGAATGTTTGGGGGTGAGACACTCCAAAGAAATTATTTTGGGTGATCTTATCTACCCAGAGTGCATTTGGAAGGGTTGAGTGCCAATTTCTCTAATTTTCAATAACGGCCTTCTTTAGAATTCAGATAAGGTTCTTATTTAAATGTAGTCATTATGCAGTAGAAGATTGTAAGAGTGAGTTGAGTTAGCAAGTTGAAACTCTTGATGTTTTGATCCCTACTATGGGATCATCATCACAAGACAAACGAATGTTAAAAAACTTGAGAAACTTTTTAATATTATAGAAAATACTTTAATCCAAAATTTTAGAAACCCTATTAAACCCTTAACAAACAAGTTGAATTGCTTAGTAATTTAAATTTTATAAACCTTATTAATTAAAATTTTGAATTAAGTTAGATACTTTCAAAAATAATTGTTGTTTTTAAAAACCTTGTAAGCCCCTTAAACTAGTTTAGGGTTTGTAACTAAAATTAAAAATTCTTGAATTCATTTTAACAAACATTTTAAAACAAAAAATTTTCAAAATTAAAATACCTTAAACTTCATTTAATAAAATGAACTTTTATAAAAGTTTAAATCAAAATTAAATAAAATATTTTTCGTTCAAAACCTAGAACCGATATCTTTTGTTGTGTTCTTCACAAAATTGAGTATTTAAACGTTTCGAGCTATTTTACATCACCACAGTCTTTTTTTGTCTCCTGATGATGATCCTAGAGTAGGGATCGAAACATCGAGAGTTTCAACTTGCTAACGCAGCTCCCTCATACAAAGTTCTTATTTGTTGATTATGCTAAACCATTTCCCCGAGGATAATAATTAGCTGAGTAATGTAGCTTAATTCCCTTTTCAGAAGAAAACTCAGTTATTTTAACAGATGAGAAATAATATGCATTATCAAACATGAGGTAAATTGGAACTCCGAACATGGTCATAATATTCTCCTGGAGGAAGTTGATGAACGCATCCTCGTGCACTCTATGCAATGAAATTGCTTCAAACCATCTTGTGAAATAATATGTATTAGTAAGGATATACTGATGTTGTAATAAAGAATTTCAATTGATTTCCCCAATAAAATCTATGCCCCACTATTCGAATGGATCTGAAATAGTAACAAGTTGTGGTGGTCCTGCTGCTTTTGACAATTTTCTAGTGACTTCTTTGACATACATCACATTTTCTTGCATAGGCATGGGCATGTTTAAACAAAGTTGACCAGTAATATCCAGCTCTAAGTATCTTCTGAGCTGTGGTATCCCTATAATAATGTCCTCCCACTGGTCTGTCATGCAATTTTTTGACTATTTTGGAGGCATCCTCTCTTTCCAGACATCTGAGAAATACTCCATCATAATTTTTTTCTGAAAAGCACTCCATCCATTATTTGATAGGAGTCTGAATTCAAACGAAGTTCCCTTCTCTTCTTGGAGTTCCAATGCTCTGATAGATATCCTTGTTGAAGATAGTAGACCAGATCTTTGTACCAAGATTCAGGAGCAGCAAAGATAGGACATACATCAATCAAGTTCACTATAGCTTCATTCATCCTCCCAATCAAAATCTTTGTGAGTGATATTTTTTCCTAGTAACTTGATGAACCCTTGACCTTTCATGATGGTATCTGGTTTTAATTCCAAGTCATAATTTTGTAGGGAAGTCACCCAATTCCGTCTTCGCTCACCCAATTCCTTTTGCACAAAAAGGGACCTAACAGTCGAGTGAGGAACTGCAACTTTTATTCTATTTTTTAAAATATAGGGTTTGAATTGTTTTGCTTCTCTGAAAAATCCATGTTCTTGTTTGTCCACTACTGGGTAATTCAATTCATCCCCTTGTAATCCAATTCTCATTAATGATATTAGGTATTCGTCTCCCAATTCTCCTTCCTTTGTAAGCACTACCGCGAGAGAGTTGTATGAGGCAAAGGTATATATAATAAATTCCTTTTCAAAGTCTGGAATCCTCAAAGAAGGTGAATGAGATATTGTTGTTTTTATATATTTAAAGGAATCCTTCTTAATTTTAGTCCACTTGAACTGTACACTTTACTTCAACATTTGCTGCAGAGGTTTCACAATTTGAGCAAAATTAGGGAAAATCCTTTTAAGAAAATTTACTATGCCCATAAATGATTGCATAGATTTCTTGTTATGGGGCATGAGAATATGACTTATAGTATCAACTCTCTCTAGATCTATTGATATTCTCTTATTTGAGATGATGTGTCCCAACAATTTTCCTTTAAGAACTGCGAAGATACTCTTCTTTGGGTTAAGAGATAAACCATATTTTCTACTGCGATAAAAATTCAGTTTCAAGTGAAAAATAAGGTCTTCTTTTTTCCTTGCAGAAAATTGTTACATCATCTAAGTACACTACTACACATTGGCTACTTAAACCTATAAATGTAATGTTCATGGCCCTCTAAAATGTGGCTAAAATGTTCATAAGGCCAAAAGGAATTCTTCTATAAGAGAATGTTCCCCACTTTGTATGAAATATTGTCTTTAGTCGGTCTTGTTAGAACACTAATACTTGATTATAACATGAGAATCCATCTAATAGGGAGAACATTTATGATCCTGAAACTATTTGTAAAATCTGTTCCATTGGTGGAACCGGATAGTTATCTTTAGCAGATGCTTTGTTTAAGTTCCTGAATTCAACACAGAACCTTATCTCTCCTGACTTTTTTCTCACTGGGACTAGATTGGGCACCCATTCTGAATGTCAAACCTTGATGATGATCTTTTTGTCCAGTAACTTCTTTACTTCGTTTTGGAAAGAGGTTCTAACTTCGGGTGAATCTTTCTAAGTTGTTGCTAAAATTGTTTTTCCCCTATTTTGATGAGAATCACTTGCTAGATGATGCAATTGTCATAAGTCTTCAAATATTCATACATTTAGGAAAATATGTCTTTATATTGTTGAAACAACTAGATAAACGTACGTCTTTCTCTAGTTCAGCCACATTTTCCCAAAATTAACATATTTGGGTTCAGCTTTTGATCCCATACTGACCAGATCATGCTGCATTGATGAAATATTGGTCTTCACATTGGTTGGTTTCCAGAAATTATTTTGCAAATCAAACATCCCTTCGAGGGTTATTACCACTTTAGGCATGAAATTTCCCTTAATTGCATCTTCATTTTGTAAACTTGACAAATGTTCTTCTTCATCAATTATTGATTCTTTAAAATATTCTTCATTCATAAAAAATTTATGATCTACTCATCGTCATCGAATACCCTCAGATTTGTAACATTCTCAGGTACTGATGGCCTGAAAATCAATTCAATAGAACACTTGTTATTAGCAGGTACTAATCTAGATGCAAAAGTAGCTAACAAATCAGTTGCATCATTTTGTAATCTAGGTAATTTATTTATATTGAATTGAAGTGCATAATAATATTCCATACCTTATACTCGTACCCTTTGATATTTGGAGATAAACAATGAATGGTGTTTCTTACTTGTCTAACAACAATCTCAGAATCACCAAAAACTTTCAATTTTTTTACTTCTAACCCAATGGATTTTTTTATACCTAGAACTAGAGATTCATTTTCAGCTCTATTATTTGTGCTTTCAATCTCTAGTATAGAAGAGAGAAAGTGTTTATTCTTATCCGAATCAATCAAGATACATCCTGCCCCTGATCCCTCTTAGTTTTTAGAACAATCAAAATACAGAAACCAAAATCTATCTTCTAACTCTACCTAGTTAGTATCATCTCTTGTGTTAGTCACTAAGTTTACTATATCACAATCAATATCATCATCCCATGATAATTGAAGGAGATCGAACTACCTATTTGATTCTTGACTGACTTGCTTGGATTGATGATTTCCCGATTCAAGTTCTGAAAAGGAATTTCCCAAAAATGAAGATGAGAAATTCACATGTTCATTCTTCCCTTCTAACTGAGTTACATTATACTTCATATGTGGTCCCTTAGTATTCTAATTTGGTTTTGACTATTCTTGTATGGTAGCCACATGTGAGACTAGTCGGTTGCAAAGTAACCACTTAGTTTCGTTGACCAGTCCCTACTTAAAATTAATCCATAATATTTCAGTATATCAACCACCATAACATCTATAAACTGACAAAATCTGGGCTCTGCAGAAAAATGAATCAAAACATCTTTCATTTCCCCTATGACGTTAACAACAAATCTGTCTAGTTGAATTATTCGAGATGGAGATGGTGTGGGTTGGCCAGTAATCCTTTTATATATTGAAAGTGGCATGACATTTGATGAATCCCTAAAATATACCAAATATTTATGTACATTATGATTAAGAATTTCAAATGACAATAGAAAAGGTAAAGTCTAATATTTAGACTTTCCTCCAATGCTTGCTTCATTTACTTCATCATCAGATCCCATGGCTTTTGGGATACTGCTATGTTGTGGATCAAAAGATTCTAGAAGTTTCCTTCTTTGCCGAGGTAAATTACATAGTTCAAATAGAGAAATATTTTCTTTTGCTTTATTAATATCCTCTACAATATCATACCCCAACATCATGTTCTACCAAACCTTTTCAAGAAGCTTCTGATTTATTTATCACTGTCTTCATTGGTTTGTTAACTACTTGGATTGCCTCATTTTTATTTACTGGATTAGGCTCAGGCATTTTTTCAGTAGTAGTGAGAATTTTATTCATGTTTTCTTTGAACTTATTTATTTTAGGCAGTGTTAAACTTTCATCCACTACCGAACCTTTACTTCTAGTCGTGACATTAACTGATGACACTTGAATTTCCGGAGTAGGTTCATCTTCACTAAGCCCCAAAGTAGATGCCCAATCCCATAATAGCATAGTGGTTTCTTCGTTGGTATGTTATGGATCATTAGTTTGGGATTTCTCTTCTTTAGGATCTTCCAGCTGGGTATCTAATAATTGATTCATAACTAGAGTCATTGAATTAATCCATTGTGTACAGATTCTTTTTGGAATGATGTTCTTGGTGAAAAGTATAGAAATGATCCATTCCTACTTCATTAAATTTTAAAACAACAGAATTATGGACAGACGGTTGGAAATTTCCACTCTGTTCCTTTTTTTTGTAATAAGGGTTGAATGGATTTCTATAAACTGTAAGACCTATCACCGTTATCCTTTTCCATGTCTACTATTTTATTTGAGAATTTCTGCACCATTGTCACCACATTTTCAAGCTCACTACGATGTTCTTCTTTGGGATTAGTTAACAACAAAGACCTTTTGCTTGTGGTATGTTTCAACTCAGGCTCTAGAGTATGTTTTGCTATACTATCCATATATGCCTCTACTTTCTTGGCTTCTTCATAGTTTTCTACCAATGTAACTTTACCAGCCCTTTTTACAAACATTGCTATTGGTGGATCAAGTGTTGTAGTATAATATTCTACTAGAGACTCATCAGCTAGCTTTGTTGTAGAACTAAATCTATTCAAAAAAGTGGTGAATCTTTGATTAAATTCCTAAAACTTTTCTTTCTTTTCCATCCTCATAGACAATAATTCTTTTATAAAAGTGGCTACAGTTTTTTGGTTGCCGAATTTACCTAAGAATACCTTTTCAAAACCATCCCAATTTGCTATTGAATTAACTTTCAAACCAAAGTACCATGATGATCTCGATTTATGCAGTTACGCAACAAAATATACAAATAAACATAGAAAAAAATATGCAATAGAAATAACACTTCATTTCATTAATCAAAGAACTGAAACCTATTTACATACATAATGGAAATAAACTAGCTAGAGTGTTGGTAGCTTATCTCTGAGAAGAGATGTGGTGGCTACATGCCTATGAAATCTATGTTACAATGAGGCTCGAAGGCCTATATATAATTGATAAACAATGGAAACCCTACACATCTAAAAACTGAACCCTAGGAGGTGAAATGCCAGAATGTGGGCCCCGTCGGGTAACTTGGTACATCACTTCCTTGGGGTCGTAACTTTGGCATACTACCTCCGTTTGACGTGCATGATACATCGTTAGAAATATATATTCAAGTACTACATCCATTAATGCAAACTATAAATTCTAAAATGGACTCATATTTTCTCGACCATTCGATGCCGAAAAAACATCGTTTAGGGCCTCAAGATGGCTTCGAAAGTTTAGGACCCGAAAACTACCAAAAATAGTAAATTGTGCTACAATTAAGGAAACTGGAAAAATGAAAGAAGCAATAGTGGGGGTCCAATTGGAATAGGTGGGTGGCCACCAATATCCTCCTGGATCATTACCCCCCCACTAGGAAGCAATGGTCCCCATTGCGTTGATTTCCTCCATGAGATGAGGAAACTTCTTCTAAACTTGGTCTCTAGTGAGCCACTTTCCCTAGTGAAGGATTTGGCCTGCTTTGAAAAATCGATAGAGATGGATCCTTTGCTAGTGGTTGTTTTGATCTGTGTGTCCATAGTTCGATTAGTTGTGGCTTGTTCCAAGCAGTCGAGATTTAACTCTGTTGGTGTGAGTTGTTCTGCCATGTCTGATGTGTCTAGTAGAGGTGGAAAGTAGGATTGAAGGCGGTCCACATCGAACACTAGGTACAGACCAAGGAATGGTGGAACACTGAGCTTGAATGCATTGTCCTCGATAGCATTGGTGATGGTCTATGGCCCATATCAGAGCGAGTGAAGCTTGCGGTGGGGTCCAGCGAGGTGCTCCTACAAATGTAGCCACACTTTGTCGCCCACCTGGAAGTTGTGTTGCACTCGATGCTGATCATGCCGCTGCTTGTACTTAGCATTGGATCTATCCAATATGTCATGAATCTATTAGAAAATCTACTTAATGAACTGAATGAAGTTGTTCTCCTTACAAACTTCAGACTAGACATGAGCTGAATCAGCTTGAGTAGTTGCAAATGGCATGGCTACATCAATGGGACATAGTAGGTAGAATTCCAAGCCCACCTAAAAGGGGATATGGTCGGTTGAGCTGTGGAGGGACCGGTTATAGCTATGTTGTGCATAGGTGTGGATCTCATCCCATGTGCATGTATGCTTTGATTTGTACATGCACAAAATGTGTACGATCATCCGGTTGATGACCTCTGTCTGGCCATCAGTCTGGGGATGGAAAGCTGTGGACTTTATGAGCTTGGTGTCTAGCATTGACCATAGGCTAGACTAGAATGTACTAAGGAACCTGCTGTCCTGATATGAGATTATAGACTATGGGATCCCAAAGTGTACCCACACTCATTCAAATAAGAGTTTAGCAGTGGATTCTACTATGATATTCTTCGTGTAGGTCGCCATTATGGCCATCTTTGAGAATCTGTCGACAACCACGAACACACAGTCATTGCTGTGCTTAGTAGAAGGAAGGCCCAACATGTAATCCATGGATATGGATTCCCAAGGTCGACTAAGGTTAGGAAATGGAGTATAAAGGCCTTGCTTCTTGATGGACGGTTTGGAAATGGCACATGCAGTTCAGGATCAGATGTACTTCCCAACGTCCTGTTGAAGGTTTGGCTAATACAAATAATTCTGTATTATTGCCACTGTTTTCTCGACTCTGAAATGCCCAACGACCTGATTGTAGTGCGCTTCCCAAATCATCTTGGCACACTCACTTGAAGGAAAACAAAGGTGTCCCATGTGACATAGTAGTGCATCCTGGAGGTGAAAATTTGGAACTTGGTTTCCCTTCAAGAGCGTCATGTATGTGTGGTTGAATTCTAGATTGCTCTTATAGAGAAGTGGCCAATCAGAGGTCTCATGCCCATAAGAGTTGAGCATGGTGGTTATCACCATGATCGATGGTCAGCTGAGGCAGTCTGCAACATTATTGGTGCTTCCCTTCTTGTACTTGATATTCAAATGAAACTATTGTAGATATGTGGACCACTTCTAATGGTGATCATTCTGTAACTTCCCTTGTGTCTGTATGAACTGAAGGGGTTAATGGTCTATGTGGATGATCGTTTCCTTCCCCAAAATGTAATGCTTCCATTATTGGCAAGACGGTATAATGGAATACATCTCTTTGTCATAAGTGGGATATTTGCAAACTATGTCAGATAGTGTCTCATTGTGATATGCCACTAGATGCCCTTGTTGAGTAAGGACTGCCCCAACAGCATAGTCAGAGGCATCTGGCTCGATCTCAAATGGTTGTGGCAAGTCTGGTAATGTGAGCATTGGGGCATAGTAGAGGCAATGTTTCAATTCTACAAACACCTTCTATTGAGTTTTTGACCAGAAGAAATTTTCTTTTGCTCCTCCCTTGGTGACTTGACTGAAGGGCCAAGTGATATGAGAGAATCACAACACGAACCTATGGTAGAAATTAGCAAGACCTCGAAAGCTGTGAAGCTTTGTTAGAGTAGTTGGGGCTGGCCAATCCTAAATGAGTTGGATCTTTGTTGGATCCACATGTATCCCATACTCATCAATAATGTATCCTAGATACTAAACTTGGGTCATGCCAAAAGTGTACTTGTCCAAATTGGCAAACAACTTGTGTTGCCGCAATGTTTGGAGGACCTATAAGATGTGGTGGAGGTGATCTTCCCAAGTCTATCTGAATATCAGGATGTTATCCAAGTATTCTACTACAAATGAGTTGGTGAATGGCCGCAAGATGTCCTCCATCAATCTCATGAAGGTTGCAAGAGCATTCGTCAGCCCGAAAGGAATGACCAACCATTCAAAAAGGCCCTCTTTGGATTTCAATGTAGTCTTCCACACATCGGTCAATTCGATCGGTACTTGGTAATACCCATACTTTAAGTCAATATTGCTAAAATATTTCACCCCTTTAAGCTGGTCCAGGAGGTCATCAATCCATGGGATTGGGTACCTATTCTGGATAGTGATCTTGTTCAGTGCCTGATAGTCAATACAGAGTCTCCAAGTCCCATCCTTCTTCTGTACCAACATGATTGAGCTCCCATAGGGCAATGAACTTGGATGGATGTGACCCTTCTGCAGCAAATCCTAAATTTGCCTCTTGATTTCATAATTCTCCATAATAGAGCGTCGATAGATTGGTCCATTGGGAAGAAGCAAACCTGGGGCCAGATCGATGGGGTGCTTGACCTGATAGTGTAGAGGAACCCATGTGGGTGAGGTGAATATGTCCTGGTACTCCTCCACGACCTTTTCCATTTGTAGTTGTCGTGCAGATGGGCCCTTCCTAGAGGTTGTGGCCATGATCTTCTTCTTTCCCTAAGGGTGGATCATCAAGAAAACAAATTTCTTGATTTTGGAAATGAGCTTACTGCATTGTTTTGTAGTAACCAAAGAGATAGCGGCAGGAGGTAATACCTCTTATATCATGTAGAACTTATTTCCCAATGTTATAACAACAATGCGAGGCTGAGACTCATACATAGCAGTTCGCTTTGATAAGTATGGTTGACCCAATAATACATCACAAACACCAAGATGAGCAATATCACATAATACCTCATCGATGAAGGGCATGATGTTGTAGGGAAGGTGGCACTACTGGCTGACGCAGAGATCTTGTCCTTGGTGAAGCCACCCGATGGTGTACGGCTGCGGGTGTGATGTGGCTAGCAAGCCCTATCGCTTTATGACCTCTGCTAAAATGAGGATCTTTTGGCTCCCACTGTCAATAATGAGCTATAGCAGGGAACCCTTTACCCACATCTGGGAGTGGAAAAGGCGCTCCTCCTCCTCTAAATCTTCATGTTCTTCCTTTTGAATCTTCGTGGTGGAAACGGTGGTGTTGGGCTCTAGATTAATAATATTCTTCCCTCTGTCATTCCCCTTCTCAGGTTCAGATTTAGTGTCAATGTATGCATTTTATTTGGAAGCATTTATCTCAGCCACTAGTGACTGCTTCTCTTGACACTCATTGGTGTTGTGAGTGGGGCTCTTGTGGAACTCACACCACTTTCTTGGTTCCTTCTTTGGCCTCGCAAGGTTTTTCTTTGCTTGTGGCTTTGGCAATTTGTCTTGATTCGCCATGCCTTGGTTTTGTCCTTGGTTATGTTGTTTAGGGGAACCTTTCGCTTGCTTCTAATTTGTAGATCCAAAGTCTCACTTTTTCTGTTTGAATTTTTGCTCAATTTTGGTAGCATACCGGTATGTTGTACCAAGCAAGGAGATGTCGAGGAACTCCATTTCCTTCTGAATTTATCTATGTAGAAAACTGTGGTACTTTAGCACCAAATTTTTCTCTGAATCTTTGATACCCAACTTGGTGCGTAGGGTATGGAACACATTCATCATTTCATGCACATCTTGATCTCTTTGCTACCGTAGCGTAGTCCATTGTATGTACTTGTCCTCATAGCTCCATATGGGATAATATTGTCCCTTTATGGAATTTTGGAATGAATTCCAAGTGGGTAGGAATGATAGCAGAGAGGTTTCCTCCTCGCCCTTTCTCACACAGTAGGTTTCCCACCAGTCCTTGACATGGGGGCCGGCTTTGAGTAGTGAAAACATAATATTTTCCCGGTCAGAAAAGTCCTGAACCGAGAAATATCCTTCTAATATATTCAACCATCTATCCATGACAGCTGCATCTATTCAACCATCAAATATGGGAATGTTGAAGTTTACTTGTACCTTAAAAAGGGTTGCACCTATAGAGTGGCTGCTAGATACAGATGCGTCGCCAGTGGTAAGTCGTTGAAGGATCTAGGCGAAGTTATCCATCATCATGTTCCTTTGTTTTTCAAGGGCCTCCTCGAGCAACATTTTGATAGGATCTTTTGTGCCCTCATATTTCTTTTTTTCCCCCATGGTAGGCCATCAGGATTTGCGAGGTTGATCTTGTAAAGGTTCAACTGGATTGAGCCCTAACTCTTTATACCCCGCCCTCGTTGGGGACATGCAAAGAAGGATCGAGAAAGAGCAAATTGCTTTGATACCACTGATCTGGATTTATGTAGAAATGTAACGGAATACACAAATAACCATAGAAATAAATATGCAGTGGAAATAACACTTCATTTCATTAATTAAAGAACTGCAAATTGTTTACATACAGAATGGAAATAAACTAGCTAGAGTGCTAGTAGCTTATCTCTGAGAAGAGATGTTCTGGCTACATGCTTTTGAACTATATGTTACAATGAGGCTCGAAGTCCTATATATTATTGAGAAACAATGGAAACCCTACACATCCAAAAAACTTACCCTAGGAGGTGAAACGCCAGAATGTGGGCCCCGTTGGGTCATTTGGTACATCAATTTCTCGGGGTCGTAACTTTGGCATACTACCTCTGTTTGATGCGCATGATACATCATTAGAAAGATATATTCAAGGAATACATCTATATATATCAAATATGAAGTCTGAAATGGACTCATTTTTCCCAACCATTCGATGTCGAAAAAACGTCATTTAGGGCCTCAAAACGACTCGGGAATTTTAGGACCCAAAAACTGCCAAAAATCATAAATTGTGCTACAATTAAGGAAACTCGAAAACTGAAAGAAACAATGGCAGGGGTCCAAGTGGAATGGATGGGTGGCCACCAATATCCTCCTTGATCACATGAAGATGCTTTAGGTTCAAAAGTATAGGGAAAAATTGTGCAAACCACATCTTCATATTCAACATTTAAAATATTCATAGCCATATAAAAGATTTTTAAGTGATCTTCAGCTGAAACACCCTTTTTAGGATCAAATTTTGGTAAGACTCTTTTTGGGTGCTTCGATAAATCATGCAATGTAACATCTAGGTTGAGTAGCATTCTTTCTCTCCATGCGGGTTGATTAACAACAACCATGATTCTAGGTGGATACTATGGTGGAGATTGACTAAACACTGAATCTATAGGGGATTCTAGATCTAATTGATTAAGAGGATGAACAATTTCTTGGATGGATAGATCTACCATTTCTTCCAAATTTTCAACAAGAATTGAATCCTTAGTGTATGAGGCTACTTTCTCGGAAGCTTTCCTTCTAGGTAACGCGGGAATTACTTTTAACCCCCCAAGTTTCATGACGTAGGATCTTGTATGTATCCTAAATTGATCTACGTCCTCAAATGGGACAACATACAAATGTTATAATTCTTCTTACACATAACCTTTCTATTCTTTAAATTCAAGAATAAAATATCCAGGGAAAATATTTTCAAATGTTCTTCCAATGTAACTTCTCTAAAACAATGGATTTCCTCTACCACCCATGCACTGGTTTCCCTCCTTCTAGCACCAAATCTGTTGATTCTTGGAAAAATCCCAGGTACCAGACAATAGGGATCCTCCCCAGTAAAAAAATCCAAACTAGATCATCCATCGGTTGGTGTGGGGAATCCGTTCAGTTCACGGTTCCAGCTATGATAGATTAATTTGTTTAAATATTTTACTGGTTACGGCCCAGTCCACCATTTATGTAATTTTTTTGTTTAAAGGATCAAATGCATATGCCTAAGCTAAATGCATATCTATTCTAAATCTAAAACTAATTTATTATATCCCTGCAAGGAGCAAATTTAGAGTTCATAGTAATATACTTCAAATGTTCATATAAGTCTAACAACTAGTTGTTCCAACACAATAATCACATTCACAGTATAAAAAATACCAGAGGTAGCTTTGATATAATTAAACCATTTATTACCCCATCATTACATAGACATTTATACAAACATCAGACCATTCATGTCCAAATAAATAGTTATGGGAGGTTAGAACAATCTCATTGTATGATTTACAAAAGAAAGAATAAATAGTTCTATAGTATGCATTCCACACATTCCAAGTAAATCTTTATGGAGGAATTTGTTCCAGCAAAATGATCCTTCTTATTAGTAAAGAGTTAGCTCTTTTACAAAATAGTCCATTGTTTGTTTCACCAAGCCTAAAAAACCCCTTTCTATGTTTCTCTCCACCCTTATTTATACTATCTCTATATGTCAGCCAAGAGATTCCCAATCTTCTTATTCGCCTACTTGGATGAATAAAAACGATTTCATAAAACAAACAAATAAAAAATTATACAAGCCTTACCCAGCTGGAAAAACATGCAGCTAAAGGTCCCTCCATCTCTCAATGAAGAGCGGATTTCAAATTTGCATCCAGGCCAATTTCATAAGGGATTTCGCTCTCGTCTCTCACAATTATCTCCCTTGCTAGTTCAATGGAGAGATGGATGAAGGACCGTCGGATCTGGATCGATGATGGACTTCAATTATCATAGGGAGGATTTCATAAAGTATCGTGCCTGCCCATATTTTCTTTGTAACGCCCCGTTTTTTACCCCAATGCATTAAAAATACATGATATAAATATATATTGTAAATAATCATGGTGCGGAGCTAAAGGCAAAGGCCCCACCATTGATTTGGTTGTGTTATGTTTCATATTGGAATTATTGCCGATAGTATATCAGGATAAATAGCACATATTAAATTGTGGCATCATGTCACTATGCATTTTAATTAAATAACCCCGACTAGCTATGTCAATGCAACTAAATTGAAAAGGGCATGGTTTCCTAAGGATAGGGGTGGGAATTGTTAAACATGGAACCCATGGAGAAAATCCATGTGTCAGCCACTAAACTACTGTTAGTTGGGGGTAGGTATTTGCTGAGTAGTGGTGGGTGGTAGGCCTGTCCACGTGCACCCTCCCTCAGCAGGGTCGTTCTATTCATGTGGGGGAAAGGAAACCAATAGAAAACGCTTCCATTCTCCCACTCTCTAGAGTTTTGGCTCACTCTCACGCAGATGGTATTGGGGGGGTTCACCCTTCTCACACACGGGGGGAGTCATCATCATATTTCCTCACATAGGATAATTTTCTCTTCACTATCCAACTCACACAGAGACACTATCGTTCCCCTTTTTCCTCATCGATTGTTGTTATGTGAGTATGTTCTTTCCCCAGTCTGTGCAGAGCATCGATGTTCCTTTTCCATATTCGGATCATGTTTGATCCCGTCCATCATCGTGAACTGTGGCTATGGTTTCCTCATTGATCGCTGGCTATGGTCTCATCCACATCTTCATTGCTGTATTTTTGCTTCTCAAAGTGGTATCAGCTGTAGGTTACCGTGGTTGAATTGTTGTCCACGATAGGGACAAGAATGATTCAGGTTTTGTTCCCTTGTCAAATCTGTAAGTGTTGGTTTTACTGCATGCATGTAGTGGTTGGTCTTTGGACTGCTTTGGAGTGGTGATGAGGGCTTGATCTACTTGAAAAACCTGGTGTGTTTGGGAACCATTGAGACAGAGCTAGTGGGCTAGCTTTCTTCTAAACAACCCCTGAATAGTGCTGGAAGGGAAGTCAGGTCCTAAGGGACTGTGTTGCAGAGAAAAAACTGATTTCTTTGTGTTGGGTGTGTGTGGATGTCCTAGAAGTCAGGTTAGTTCTGGTATAGGTGTCCTTAGCTCTTCAATTAGCTCACCATCTTAGCATTTATCCTTTCACAGCTCCTGGATGGCCTGATAAACCCAATGGTGTTGGCTTGGCTGATCGGATGTTCACCTGATAAACCCAACTATGTTGGCTTGGCTGAACTATGTGTCCTTGATGTTTTGTTTACTCTTGGCTATGTGTAATCCTGCTAGTTCCTTATTCCTTGGGGAATCATGCCCGGGTCGAGGGTGGAAGCGTTGCTGAGAGATTAAAGAGCACACGGGCCTATGGCTGGGTGGAATGCTGCAGTGATGTAGCTGGTTGCAGGACAATTATCATAAGATAAGTATTCTTGACTAATATGTTTTGCAATCATATTTACTGTTAATGAATTATGATGATAGACATGTTGAATGTTGGATTTTATATGAATGAATGTTGTTTGCTTCCTCTATCTATATGAACACTTATGCATCGTAGTATGTTTTATGTTTTAAGTACCTTGTTTTAGCATTATATGTATGATCATGTTCATGGGGCTAGATGCCTGTATATTTTGGCGTTTAGGAGCATCCTCTTGCCCGGTCGGATGGTTGGGAATGCCACAGTGTGGTATCAGATCCAAGCTTGTAGCATGTGCCTAAATGGGCCGTGAAGATGTAGTGACAGAGCCCTGGTTACAGCATGGGCCTGAATGGGCCATGAAAATATTAGTTAACAAACACAAGTTTCCTACTACCTAGAAGAAACTAGGACAAAATGGGTGAATGACAAGAAAATTCACAAAATTTTCGAAGTGCCAGAATTGTTGGCTCATCAAAAAACTTAGTGGGAAGTTCTTTCAATGCAACGGAAGAGATAGTATAAAGACCACCCGAAGGGGGCCGTTGGAAATCGACGAAAGATAGACGACAAGATTGCTGAAACGCCGACGGAGAAGAGATGAAAGAGAAAAATTTTGAAAATTTTTCTAAGTCCGACCATTGGTGATCGGTGGAAGTTAGTTGATTGCATCGACGATGATTAGACGATTGAACCACTGATGAACATCGTCAAGAATTAGTGGTTCGTGTGTCCGCCATTGTAGAATCCTAGTGGACTAATCTTTTCATGGGTAGAGTCCCCAACTATTGATGCCACAGTAGATAGTTGCTTCGACAGCCGATGTGGAGTGGTGGAAAACTAAAGTGATAAGATCATCAACGATCGGTGAGGATTAAAGGATTGCATCACCGATGCTTAGTTGATGGCGTAGCTGCAATGTCGAAGAATAGATAGTGAAGGTACTGATACGTCGGCAAAGAATAGAAGATGTTTGAGCTGATGAAGCGACGAAAAGAAGGAATTTTAGAAAAATATTCTAAGTATGGGAATCGTCGGTCATCGGCGAAACTTAGTGGATGCGGGAGCCACAGTCTCGGTGGAGATCAGCTGAAGGTTGTCAAAACTCCAGCCCAACTTAGTCTAAGAAACACCCGGTAATGAATTTAGGCATTAGTAAAGACTAGTTGAGTGGATCGGTGCAAATTAGATGAAGGAACTGCTGAAACATCATCGCCATCGGAAGAATTTATCTGATGAAAGGGCTGACAAGCGGCAATAAAAAGAAATTTTTCGCCGATATTTTTCGAAGTGTTGGAAACCATCAGGGATCGGTGGAAGTTAGTTAATGAGACCTCCAATGGATGCCGATCGAAAAAAGTTAAGGGTTGTGAAACCACTGTTGAAGATGTCTATGAGACTAACCGCTTAATTCCATAGCTAGATGTTGCTCCGACCACCGATGCCGTAGCTGCTAGTCGCTCCGATCGCTGATCGAAAAACCTTAGTTGTTGAAGCCACTAACACCGTGGATCCGTTCAATGTTGGATCATCAAAATGTAATGGGGAAACCATCTGATGCCACAATTGCTAGTCATTCTGACCACCGACAGAGTTATGGCCATGAAAAATCCAGAACGTTTGTTGGCCACCATGGAAGAAGCCTAGAGAACTAGCCACCCGACAGGTAGAGGATCTGATCACCGATGTGGTAGTGCTTAGAGGTTCTAATTATTGATAAAGGTTTTTGCAGCACCAATAAAGGGCTCAGAAGCTTAGACAGCTAGAGATTTGAAACAACAGAAGATGTTAGTTGTTTGACCGTCGATGAATAGTCCTTGGCATCGCCGATGCAACGCAACGCTTAATGGTTCTAATCGTTGATAAAGTTCAGAAGGCTAGATGACTATGGACCTGATACAACAGAGGAAAATAGATGAACAGACCATTAATGAGCAGTGGGGAAAATTAGTGGTTCTGGACGCCAAAACGTTGGAACAGTAGTTGGGATGAGACCCAATCCTGTACAAGGAAATTTGGGTTTTTCGAAGTGGATTTTTCAAGCATTTTTCAACTGTTTTTCAGTGGATTTTTCAGTAGATTGTCAGTAGATTATAGGGATAAACAACAAAGGAATTTTTTGTTTGTTTAAGAAAAACTGTTAATTATAATTTTTTCAGGAGAGGGTAAGTAGTTCTGATTTATATCAATATGCATGCATCTAATAGTTTTCTATTTAACACGTTTGCAGAATCATAGTTACCTTCAAGGGCATTATTTCAGAAATTGTTGTTTAATAAGCAAGTGGTGGTTCAGCTATGAGAACCCATGATGGATATGATGCTCGGGATTCTTACAAGCATGCAGGAGATGCCATGGGAGAAAATGTTCGTAATGGAAATGATGACATAGAGTCTAATGGAAGGAGATTCCAAGAGACCCCATCAGATGCTACAGCCACCATGAGAAGCTTGATTAAGGATCAAGAAGAGTAGCATCGGTTGAATGCTGCCATGTTGCAGAGTTTGAAAGACTTGCAAAAAAAGATAGACTGTGGACGAGGTATAGCAAGACAGGAAGGTAGTAAGAGCAGCACTAGGAGAAGGAGAACGACTTCTAGTGGATCATCTGACTCTGAAGAATCCAACGAGGATACAATTTCATCTTCTCGTAAAAGGAAAAGAAGAATATACCAGAGGGATCAATCCTGGGATGAATTTAATAAAGCCAAACCTCCTACATTTGATGGTGCGGTAAAGACTGGACAAGAGGCTGAAGCTTGGCTCCTTGGGATAAAGAAGTACTTTCAAGTGCAGGACTATTCAGGAAACATGAAGGCAAGAGTTACCATATTCAATTTGAATGGAAGAGCATCCATCTGGTGGGAACAATTCAAACAAGTAAAGAGAATTAATGAAAGGAGACTGAAGTGGAAACAATTCAAGAAGTACTTCAAGCAGAAATACCTCTCTGACAGGTATTACGATGACAAGATTAAGGAGTTCCATGAGATAATATTGGGACAGCAGACCATGAATGAATATGCAAATAAGTTCTTGGAATTGTTGAGGTATGTTTGGTACATCAAAGATGAAAAGGTTAAGGTCCAGTGGTTTTTGAGTGGATTGCCTCAGTCTTACAAAGATAGAATTGAGCTTTATGAATCAAGAACTCTTAAAGAAGCCATAAGGAAGGCTAAGTATTGCTATGAGCCAAGCAAGGGTAAACCTGACTACCATAAGGCCTAGAAGGACAAGAAGAATGAGAAGTTTGACCAAAGAAAGAAACATTTCAAACCTTCTAGATTCAGGAATCAACAGAAGCAGCCATCCTAAGCTGCGAGTAATCCAGTCAGAGTGATAGGTGGAAAGCCTAAAGAGCCACAATGGAATAAAGGTCCGCTCAAATGTTGGAGATGTGAAGGACCCCACTTGTGTAGATATTGTCAACTTGAGAATGAAAGTACAAGGCCATATTATAACATTCAGGAAGTAGAAACAGTGGTTCAAGTAGCAAGGGCAGTCCCTAGAATTTATGCAGCATTGGAGGACCGCCAGGAAGATCACCGGTCAACTATGGTTGAAGTTGTAGGTAAGATTGTTGAACAATATATTTCTATTTTGATTGACCCTGGTTCTACTCACAGTTACATTACTCCTAGAATAGTGGAGATTTGTGCTTTTAAGAAGGTAAAGCATAGAAAATATTGGTTAGTTTAGCTAGCCACTGGGACTAAGAGAATAGTCAGTGAAGTGGTAGAGAAATGTCCATTGGCCATGAATGGATTGACCAGTTGTGTATATTTGAATGTTCTACTGCTTGGTTCCTATGATGTTCACATTGGAATGGATTGGTTAGACGCTCACAAAGTGAAGCTTGACTATTACAACAAGGATTTTGAATGCATAGATGAAGAAGGAAACCCAATAGTTGTGAAAGGTATTCCAGAGGTAATTTCAGTGAGGCAGGTTTCAGCAATTCAGTTGAAGAAGTTCTATAGGAAGAGTTGCTAGTTGTATGCGGCACATATTCTAGAACCAACAGGAGATGAAACTCCTAGGTTGGAAGACTATCAGGTGTTATAGGAATTCAATGATGTATTTCCTGATGAGATTCCAAGGCTTCCTCCAAAGAGGTACATTGATTTCACAATTGAACTTGTGCTAGGAGTAGCACCAGTGTCGAAGACACCCTACAGGATGAGTACACTGGAGATGCTAGAGTTGAAGATGCAACTGCAAGAGTTGTTGGAAAAGAAGTATATTCAGCCGAGCGTGTCTCCTTGGGGAGCACCGGTTCTATTTGTAACGAAGAAAGATGGTACACTCAGGTTATGTATTGATTACAGACAATTGAACAAGGTTACTATGAACAATAAATATCCTTTTCCTAGGATTGATGACCTCTTTGATCAAATGAGAGGAGCAAAGGTATTTTCCAAGATTGACTTGAGGTCAAGTTACCATTAGCTAAGAATTAAGGATGAAGACATTCATAAGACAGCCTTGAGGACAAGGTATGGACATTATGAGTTTGTAGTAGTACCATTTGGTCTCACCAATGCACCAGCTACATTTATGTGCCTTATGAATAGTGTCTTCAGCAGGTATTTGGACAAGTTTGTTCTTGTTTTCCTTGATGACATTCTTGTTTATTCTAAGAATGATGAAGAGCACGAAGAGCGTTTGAGATTGACATTGCAATTTCTCAGGGAGCATCAGCTGTATGCAAAATTGAGCAAGTGTGACTTCTATAGAGATAGAATTCAGTATTTTGGTTACATTATCTCAGAAGAGGGTATATCAGTGGACACTGAGAATATTGAAGCCATTATGAATTGGCCTACCCCAAGGAATGTGAAGGATGTAAGATCTTTTATGGGACTTGTAGGATTCTATAGGAGATTCATTGAGGGATTCTCCAAAGTTGCACATGCCATAACTTATTTTCAAAAGAAGGGGATAAAGTTCGAATGGACATCGAGGTGTGAAGAGAGTTTCCAGCGGTTGAAGAATCTTCTCACCAATGCACCAGTATTGAAAGTTGCAGATCTAGAGAAAGATTTTGTGGTGTGTACCGATGCATGCAGACAAGGGCTTACAAGGGCTTGGAGGAGTTCTTATGTAGGACAACCACATGATATGTTACGAGTCAAGAAAGCTGAAGGAGCATGAGAATAACTATGCCACTCATGACGTAGAGCTTGCAGGAATAGTACATTCTCTCAAGATGTGCAGGCATTACTTGATGGGTAAAAGGTTTGAGCTTAGGACATACCATTGTGGTCTAAAGTATCTATTTAATCAGCTTACTATGAATGCTAGGCAAGCAAGATGGCTAGAATTTTTATGTGAGTTTGATTTTGAAATCAAGCACACAAAGGGAAAAGAGAATAAGGTAGCTAATGCACTCAGCAGGAAGGTGCAGGAAATGCATGTGGCATCTCTTAGTACTTGCCAGTTAGATTTGAGGCAGATTGTTAATCATACTGCTGGAGATGAATTGTATGAACAGGTAAAAGACAAATTGCAGCAGCAAAGTCTTGAGAATAGGTATGAGGGATATAAATTGAAATAATATGGACTTCTTACTTAGAAAGGCACAATTTATATTCCAAACGTAGCATATTTGAGGAGAGTTTTTATGGATGAAATCCATCAAGCTCCATATTCTGGCCACCCAGGATATCAGAAGAAAATTGCTACAGCTAGAAAGCAATACTTTTGGCCAGGAATGAAAAAGGACATGGTTGAATACATTTCAAGGTGCATGAAATGTCAATAGGTAAAGGTTGAGCATCAACACCCTGCAGGTTTGTTGCAGCCTTTGCCAGTTCTGGAATGGAAATGGGAAGTTATTTCCATGGATTTTATTATAGGATTGCCAATGACTTGGAGACAACATGATTCCATCATGGTTGTGGTAGACAAGTTGACTAAGGCAGCACCTTTTATACCGATGAAGTCTATGAATAAGACTAATGAAATTGCAAAGATCTTCATGAAGGAGATTTTCAAATTGCATGGCTTGTCAAAAGCAATAGTCTCTAACCGAGATGTCAAGTTCACTTCAAATTTTTGGAAGGGGTTGTTTGCATATTTGGGTACAAAGCTAAAGTTCAGCACTTCCTACCATCCTTAGATAGATGGGAAGACATAAAGAGTTAATCAGGTGCTTGAAGATACGCTTTGCATGTATGTGATCGAAAAACCAACCAAGTGGGAAGATTAATTACACTTGGTAGAGTTTTCTTATAACAATGGATAGCAAGCATCCTTAGGGATGAGTCTGTATGAAGCTTTGTATGAAAGAAGGTGTAGGACACTAGTGACTTGGGATAATCCAGTGAACAGGGTTGTGCTTGGACTAGAATTGCTCAAGGAAATGGAGCAAAAGGTTGTAAAGATCAGGCAGAATCTGAAAGCAGCACAAGACAGATAGAAAAGCTATGCAGATAAGCATAGAGTGAATAGAGAGTTCAGTGTTGGGAATCATGTATACCTCAGAGTGAGGGAAAGGAGTTCCTTGAATCTTGGATGTCGTGCCAAGATATCACCAAGATATTTTGGGTCATTTGAAGTGCTTGAAAGAATAGGGCCATTTGCCTATAGCCTTACATTTCCTGCTAGTACTAGAGCTCATAATGTTTTTCATGTTTCTTTGCCTAAGAGATATGTACATGATCCTAACCATGTGATAAATTGGGATGTGATTTAGGTGGAACCCGGGAGAGTTCCAAATCAAGCCAATGTGCATCCTCGATAGCAAGGTCACAATGCTCTGGAACTGAGCCAAAGGGCAGGTAAAGGTGCAACAGGAGCACTACGGGCCTGGAGAGGCTACGAGGGAGCTGGAGGATGCCATGCAATTGGCACATCCATTTTTGTTCAATTCTGCAGAACACTAAGCAAATACCAGTGTGACAATTTGTTTAATTTTGTAAAGCACTGAGGACAGTGCTATTGAAGGGGGAGGGGAATGTAACACCCTGGTTTTGACCCCGATACATTAAAAATACATGATATAAATATATATTGTAAATAATCATGGTGTAGAGCGAAAGGAAAAGGCCCCACCATCGATTTGGTTGTGTTATGTTTCGGATCGAAATTATTGTCGATAGTGTATCGGGATATATCGCACATATTAAATTGTGGCAGCATATCACCATGCATTTTAATTAAATAACCCTGACCAGCTATGTCAATGCAGCTAAATTGAAAAGGGCATGGTTTCCTAAGGATAGGGATGGGAATTGTTAAACCTAGAACCCATGGGGAAAAGCCATCTGTCATCCACAAAACTACTGTTAGTTGAGGGTAGTTATTTGCTAAGTAGTGGTGGGTGGCAGGCCTGTCCACACGCACCCTCCTCTAGTTGGGTCATTCCATTCACATGGGGAAAATGAAATCAACAGAAAATTCTTCCACTCTCCCATTCTATAGAGTTTTGGCTCACTCTCACGTAGACGGTCTTGGGGGGTTCACCCATCTCACGCACGGGGGGAGTCATCATCGTATTTCCTCACGTGAGAGAATTTTCTCTTCATTGTCCAACGGACTTCTTTAGAGAGGTAATGAGGGCCTGATCTGCTTGAAAAACCTGGTGTCTTTGGGAACCACACAGACAGAGCTAGTGGGATAGCTTTCTTCTCCACAACCCTTGAATAGCAATGGAAGGGAGGTCAAGACCTGAGGGACTGTGTTGTAGAGAAAGGAACGATTTCCTTGTGTTGGGTGTGTGTGGATTTCCTAAAATTCAGGTTAGTTCTGGTGTAGGTGTCCTTATCTCTTCAATGAGCTCACCAGCTTAGCATTTATCCTTTCCTAGCTCCTAGATGGCCTGATAAACCCAACGGTGTTGGCTTGGATGATTGGATGTTCGCTTGATAAAACCAATTGTGTTGTATTGGCTGAATTGTGTATCCTTTATGTTTTGTTTTCCCTTGGCTATGTGTAAGCCTGCTAGTTCCTTATGCCCTGGGGAATCATGCCCAGCTCAGGGGTGGCAGTGTTGTTGAGAGATTAAAGAGCACGCAGACCTATGGTTGGGTGGAACATTGCAGCAATGTAGCTAGTTGCGGGACAGTTCTCATAAGATAAGTATTCTCGACTAATCTGTTTTGCAATCGTATTTACTATTAATGAATTATTATGATAGACATGTTGAATGCTGGATTGTATATGAATGAATGTTGTTTGCTTCTGCTATGTATATGAACAATTATGCATTGTAGTATGTTTTATGTTTTAAGTACCTTGCTTTAGCATTATATGTATGATCATGTTCATGGGGCTAGATGCTTGTATGTTTTGGTGTTTAGTAGTGTCCTTTTGCTTGGTCAAAGGGTCGGGGATGCCGCATTCTTCAACCATTCTAGTTCTCCCAACGAAATAGATCAGATTCATTGATCTAGATCACACTTTCATCTCAGTCATTGAAAGATGTATTTTATATCCAATTTCATGGATTTCCATTTTGACTTTCTCCATGCTAGTTCATCTCGCATAATTATTTCCAAACTTTGATCCAAATTTTCCTTTAATCTTCGTCATTGAAATTATAAGGGCCTACCATATTCCGCATATTTGAATTGTTCATTAATCTGTGCATGTTGACTCAGCGTAATTTTTCTCTGCCATAGATTTGATTCTGATTAGATCTCCTTCACTAAAAAATATAGCCCTTTAACCAAATTTGTTGATTTCAAAAGTTATTTTCCACGAGCATGTTGAATTAGCAGAATTCACCTCCATCGTAGATCTAATTCCACCTTTGATCTTGGCCATTGAAAAGTGCAGGTGCTACCACATTCCACCAATATGGAAAGTTATTTTATTCATGCAGGTTAAAACAATGGAATTCTTAAGGATCGTCGATTTTGATTTGCCACAAATCACTATCCAAAGATGCAACCTTTACCTGATTTCACATTTTCCCATCCTAATTTGCTAAACAATAATACTTATGATATACACAAAAAACATCATGAGAGATATATCTGATCTGGAAACAACCATAACTCATAGTATTTTAATTTAATGATATCCATCAGTTATTAAACAGAAAAAAAGATAATGATCAGCTCCCTGTTATGCAGCCAATTTTATTTAGTTTAAGCTTTGGGAGAAATATTTCTCATTTTCCCCAATGGTTCACAGTAAAAAACCACATAGAGATTGAACGAATCAGATCATCTCAAAAGACGAATAGAATATCATTTGAACCATTAGATCATGTGGCCTCGTCTAAATTATGATCAATATTTTACTTCCCTTCATCTTCTATTAGCAGAATCATTGTTAGCCATTGATCTAGACTATATCTTCATATGAACCATTGAAGAGTGCAGCCTCTACTGTATTTCGAGGAATCCAGGAATTCATTCCTCTGTGGACTTTCAATTTGAGAAATAAACCTCAGCCATAGATTTTGATCTATGAGAAATATTAACCATCTAATGATGCAACATTTATCTGATTTCGCAATCCGCCAACTTGATAAACTTCCTGCTTGTTCCCATTGTGAAATCAATTCTAACCATGGATCACAAATCCACCAAGATCTCTGTTGTCTAACCCTATCTGGCCTACCAATTTCATAGTACATCATATTGATAAAATTCTTGCTTATTATCATTGCGAAATTAATGTGGGGCATAGATTAAAAAGTCTCCTAGATCCTCGGCGTTCAAATGTGCAGGGTCTAGAGGATTTCATATCCCCAAAATATTTTATCTTTCGTGCATGTTCTAGCTGCAAAATGCAAACCCACCGTAGATTTGATTCTTCCTTTGATCTGAGCCATTGAAAGCTGCAGGGTCTACCAGGTTCCCCATATTGGGAAATATACTTATCTCATGCTCATGTTTCCATTTTTTTCATTGTTGATATTAGGAAAACACACTTTGAGTCATTTATTTGTTGTCAAGCTGCAGGCTACAGAAAGAAAAAATTCAACCTTTTTGTAACCAAAATTCTAGTATCTTTCTCTCTCCTCTTTCCTCCTTTCTTCTTCTTTCTGAGCCATCAATCTTAAGGATCACAAAAAGAGGGATTCTAAACTTTTACGACTAAATTCTTATGTTTTGCTTTCCTCCTTTCTACTCCTTTCCGAGTTGTCGATATGTGCAAGAGTCATTCTTGACCATCGGAATTCAAATTGCACAAATTTGAAACTGGGATGTCAACTTTTTTGAACTTAAAATTTGATCTTTTCGCTTCGTCTTTTCTACTTCTTGTTTTCTTGACCGTTCATTTGTGCGAAATCCTCCCTGACCGTCAGATCTTGATTTATGGAAAGTGGAAAGAGGAACTTAACTTTTGACAACTGAAACTTGATCTTTTCCTCTTACGCCTTTTCTTTTCCACCTTTCCAAGCCATCGATTTGTGCAAAAACCTTCTAGGACATTAGATCTCGATCTAAGGAAAGCTAAAAGTGGAACTTTAACTTTTCACAACCAGAACTTGATATTTTTCGCTTCGTCTATTTCTTGGAGCATTGATCTAAAATCGAAAGTGGATCATTTATGTAAGGCATTGTTAACACCCAAAAATGGTTAACTACCTCATCTACCCCTTTTCATGGCTCATTCGTCCATTTACCTACCATATTTCCCTGAAAATCCCACTAAAATGCCTCCAAAAGGCCATAAAACCATCTAAAAAGGCTCTAAAAGGCCTAAAATGCCTCCAAAAAGCCCAAAACCCCCTTTTTCCTCCAAAAATAACCAAAATTCCTCCAAAAATAGCAAAAATCCCCAAAAGGGAAGAAAAGGAATAAAAATAATGAGGAAAAAGGAGGAAAACCCTAAAAAGGGCCAAAAACCCTAAACAAGCTGCCCTAAACCACATGGTTTCCAAAAACCATGGGCAAGCACTTCACCACTAAAAAACTATAAATAAGTGGTGAAGCCCCCTCATTTCACATCCACAGTCATAGCATCCTTACTCTGCCAAAACATCTCGTGAAACCCTAGCTTACCATCAAGCTACTTCCATCATTGAGACCCCTTTTGGCCTATTTTCCACCATCGGAGAAGGAGAAGGACCAGCTCGGAGCTCGGAGCCACCGACATCGGACCAGCGCAACGGACTCCACCAACCTCTACATTGGAGGTAAATCTAATAAGAACACCATTACATATTTCATTACTGTCTTTTACTTCCTGTCATTTACCTTTTCTGCTTTAGCTTAGTTTTTACTTTCCAGTTTACTTTTTGTTTAATCGAACTGCTACTAAGGATTCCAGATTCCTTAGTAGGTGCTCATCAGCACAAGCTAGGGTGAAAACCCTAGCTACAGTTTTGGCGACTCCGCTATTTCTTTTTACTATTATTTTCTTTTCGTACTGTACTTTCGGCTGTCGTTTTCGGCCGTCGGAAGCCGCGTTTTTTCTTTCCGCAACCGCGACCCGATCGCACCTTTCAGGCCCAAACCCGCGACCAAATCGCCGCTGTCAGCCTCGTTTACTGCGACCCAATCGTACCTTTCAGGCCCAAACCCGCGACCAGTTCGCCACTGTTAGCCTTGTTTACTGCGCCCCGATCGCACATTTCAGGCCCAAACCCGCGACCAGGTCGCCGCTGTCAGCCTTGTTTACTGCGCTCCGACCGCGTCTTTAAAGCCCTAACCCGCGACCAGTTCGCCGCTGTTAGCCTTGTTTACTGCGCCCCGATCGCACATTTCAGGCCCAAACCCGCGACCAGGTCGCCGCTGTCAGCCTTGTTTACTGCGCTCCGACCGCGTCTTTAAAGCCCTAACCCGCGACCAGTTCGCTGCTATCAGCCTCTTTTCCTGTGCCCCGACCGCGTTTTGTCTGCCCACAGTCGCGATCCGACCGCGCCTGTTCATTACACAGGCGCGCTCCGACCGCCGCTGTCAGCCCGAAACCCGCGACCTAGACCGCGCCTATTTCTTCTAAACCCGCGATCTGCGCACGACTGTTGCCTTCCAACCCGCGGTCCGCGAACATTTTTTTGCCATAGTTTCTGCGCCGAAACCCAGCTACTTTGCCCCCCTTTTTCCTGCATCTGCACAGCCACCTGTCCCCCTTGCAGCCATATAGCCATCTCTGTCTTTTATTTACAGCATTATTTAGAAAATTCTTTAGCATATTTTGATTTCAAAAAAGAAAAAACAAAAGGGTTTGCAAAGTTTTTCAGTTTTGTAAAGTTTTTCATACATTGCTATTGTTATTTTAGGATTCACAACCTCACCTGCACACAATCTATCCCCTAATTCAAAGTGAGACTTAAAATCTATCTAACTCAACAAACACTATAACCTCGTTGAGGAACCCAAAAGAATCTTGTAGTTAGGTAGGAT
>LPNX011175703.1:0-14722 GCA_001517045.1 Pseudotsuga menziesii
TGCTCCAGGCTATGTTTTTTCGCATTTGACTAGGTACAATTAGACGTGTAATTGTAAAGTGTAGCTACTTATTCTCAAAGGAATGAACGCCAGTCTTTCTCTCTTATCAAGTCGGATTCCAGTATCTTTTATATAGGAAGGAAAGTATCCAGGAAAGCCAGTAGCCAGGAAGGCTTGTTTCAAGGAAGGACAGTCTATCTATCCTCTCTAGCCAGTATATATATCCTCTATTATATAGGAGGGACTGTTTAGTGCTTGCTTACCTATTATCTTTGGCAGGAGGAAGGCCAGTCAGTCTTTCTTGCGTGAAGGCCAGTCATGCGTGAACGACAGTCTCTTCGGTTTCACAGAAAGGAAAGCAAGTCTCTATCGAAACGGAAGGATTCTCACCCATTTACCTTGCGCTTGCGCACTCTGGGGAGCACCCAAGCACAGGGCGAGGATAAATATGCATATATTTTATAATACGATGCTTTCTTCGCACTGGGAACTACTAAGAGCTGGAACCGGCAGCATAAGTAGATCCAGCATATCCAACAGCAGCAACATCCCACGTAACAAAGCCAGTACCAGCAGAGCCAGTTGTTTCAGTTGTTTATTATGTTGAAGCAGCACCAATAGTAGTAGATCTAACAGCGGCATCAGACCAATAGTAGTAGATCTAACACCGGCATCAGTAGAACCAACAGAAGCAAAGAAAGGAGTAGGAGCATAAGTATATACGTATATAACAGCAACACCAGTAGCATAGTTAGATTCAGGTGGTTCATGATGGTTAGTCAGTTTAAGCAGTCGATTATGCTGTTGGTGCTGGTTCAAATTCAACTACAGGTGCTAGACCTGGAACTGATGAACCAACAACTCCAACTGGGACTGCTACTTAGTATACTGGGTCAACTGCTGCATCGACTGACTCAACAGGATCAACCACTACGATTTATGCTTATGGATATGCTTACTCTGCTCCTGCTTCTGGGTCTCGATATGGCTTTGGATATGGATCTTTATCTGGAACATCTGTTGCTAGTGGTGCTTAAACTNACTTATGCTTATGGATATGCTTACTCTGCTCCTGCTTCTGGGTCTCGATATGGCTTTGGATATGGATCTTTATCTGGAACATCTGTTGCTAGTGGTGCTTAAACTTAAACAGCTACATATGTACCAAAACTCGGAACACGATAGCTAGCATGGTCACTTGTTTAATAAACAACTGCTTAATCTACTGGATAAACTGGATCTACTGATGCCTATAATGCTGGTGTTTTAAGGTATGCTCCTATATATGCTTATGCTGCTGGGTATACTGCTTCTTCGACAGAATCCACTGATGAACCTAGTGGGGGTGCTTGCTTTGGTGCGGGTATATATGCTGTTTGAAAAGATAACTTTAGCTTGAAGAGCTTTCCTTGAATGCATAGAGGAGGCTTGCATTTATAGGCCAAAATTGAGCTTTAAGGTGAACCAGTTCCTTTTATATTTAGGAATGAATTAAATGTACACATTCTTTCCCAATCCACCCGGAAATAGAGATTGGTGCGGAACCCACTACTTTAAATTATCTATTTATGTTGATAGTTCCCATTCCACATTTACGTATTAACAAATAGGGAAAGGGAGCCTTAAAAAGATGCGGAGAGAGCCAGCGATGCTTCTTCCTCCCCCCTCTCCCGTTGCAGGTAAGTTGAGTCAGTCAGGGCGCAGCCGCTCTATCTCTAGCTTGTAATATCCATACTCTCTGTGGATCACTCATTCATGGGGCCTTCTAGGTAGTGGTATCACACCCCTCACATCATACGGCTCTGTTCCGCTCCATTCAGTAGATCGGGTATCCAAAAGGACCATACGATAAAACAACTGATATGCTCCACTTAAGTTTCTCTTAGGCAAGTAGAACAAGAGCAATTTTTTTTCTCTTAAAGCTCGGCAACAACTCTTCACTGGCACTAAACCCATTCACCGGGTGGGGCAGCGTTTGCTGCCGCTCACCGCAATCACGATTTCTGTTCACTGCACTTCGTTCCTCTTTAACGAGGGGGAATAGGAATGACGAAACAACGAGCGCGCTATATTATATTTCCCATATTCAATTTATGGATGAGCTGCACGCTTAACACATGCGAGTCGAACGTTGCTCCCTTCCCCTTATATACTAATTAATAGGAGTCAGAATCATTTTACTAAAATTCCCAGCTTTTTTGCAGCGTATTTCCTCTCTCTCTAAAGAAGATATTATAGACACGCCTAATAACCCTTCACGAAAGAACCACTGTTGGTAACTAGAGATAGCATAATGGGGCCAGCCAAGAAAATGCTTTATCAGTTAACCTTGCATGTCTTTTACTTTTAAGGGTGAAAGTAAAGCCAGATAGAGATCGTAATTTATAGTTGTTATTTGTCTTTATAGACATTATTTAAAGTTTAAATCCTATAAGTTAGGGTTGTTATTTGTGTTCATAAAAATTATTTATAATTTAGAGTTGTTATTGTCTTTGTCTTCATAGACATTATTTATAATTTAAAGTTGTTATTTGTCCTTGTCTTCATTCATAGACATTATTTATAATTTAGAGTTGTTATTAGAAATAATTTAAAATTGTTATTTCTCTTCGTAGACTTTATTTAAAGTAAATCCTGTAATTTATAGTTGTTATTTGTCTTTACATTATTTAAAGTAAATCTCTTTGTCTTCATAAACATTATTTATAATTTAGAGTTGTTATTGTCTTTGTCTTCATTTATAATTTAGAGTTGTTATTTGTCTTATGTAATTTATAGTTGTTATTTGTCTTTATAGACATTATTTAAAGTAAATTAGTTGTTATTTGTCTTTGTAGACATTATTTAAAGCAAATCTCTTTGTCTTCATAAACATTATTTATTATTTAGACATTATTTAAAGTAATTTAGTTGTTATTTGTCTTTATAGACATTATTTAAAGCAAATCTCTTTGTCTTTATAAACATTATTTATAATTTAGAGTTGTTATTGTCTTTGTCTTCATTTATAATTTATAATTTAGAGTTGTTATTTGACCTTGTCTTCATAGACATTATTTAAAGACAATCCTATAATTTAAAGTTAATTGTCTTTGTTTCATATAGTTGTTATTTGTCTTTATAGACATTATTTAAAGTAAATCCTAAATAGGGTTGTTATTTGTCTTTGTCTTCATAGACATTATTTATAATTTAGAGTTGTTATTTGTCTCTCATTCATATGCTTTATGAATTTATTATGTCATTTTTTAGAACTATATAATTTCAATATTTAAACCATCAGCATTTTTTTAATTCTATAATTTTGTTAGCATGAAATTAACCATTTTTTTAAAATTCTATACTTTTGTTATCATGCTTTATAAATTTATTATATCATTTTTAGAATATATAATTTTAATATTTAAATCATTAACATTTTTTTAATTCTATAATTTTGTTAACATGCTTCATGAATTTATTATGTCATTTTTAAAAAATTTATAATTTTAATAATTTATTTTGTTAACATGTTTATTTATGATTTGATTCAATAAAAAATTTTAATTAATCATAATTTTTTTAGATAATAAAATAAAAAAAATTAATAAAAAATATAAAACTAAAAATATAAGAACATTATCAACAATCTGGTTACAAGTTTATTTAACAAAATAAATTAAAAAGAGATAATAAATATTATTTTTGAAAGAATTTTTAATTTGGAAATAGAAGTTTTAAATAAAACTAAAAACAAAATTGAAAATTAAGTTTATTTAACAACATAAATTAAATTTTTGAAAGAATTTTTAATTTGGAAATAGAAGTTTTAAATAAAATTAAAAACAAAATTGAAAATTAAGATCACATTTTGATATAATTAAAATATAGCTTTTTATTATTAATTTGGAAATAAAGGTTTTAAATAAAATAAAAATAAAATTGAAAACTAAGATCACATTTTGATATTATTAAGAGTTTATCACAATTGATTTTATAGACTCTTTGTTATATGGTGTCCTATATAAGTTTTGTTCGTTTTAATATTATTAGCTTAGCAAATAAAAAATGTTAAAGAAAAAAATGTCACATCATCTACATAATCAACACAAGATGTGCTCTTCGAAATTCAATTTGGGAAACTTCACCAAGAAGTTGAGGACAATGCCTTGGGAAATTCCACCAAGAAGTTGAGGACAATGCCTTGATGTTTCCTTCTTAAATATGAAAATGCTATATAAATAAAAATGAACTCCCTATGAAGTTACTAGTAAGACTATGCATGCATACATGGTTGATATAATGTCTTCTACTTTATATGTTCTACTCCAATATCTCACTTATTGATTTTTCTCAACTATGGAACACTAATCATTACAATAGGAATGGAACCCCCTCATCTCCTAGCACTAGTGCAATGTTTAACATGGTTTAGGTTTGGTTAAATTACATATCTCAACTATTGATTAGGATTAGGGTTTTGGACCTTCTATAATCTTCTTGAAAGTCCACACATGACTAGTTCAACATGGGTGAGTAATGGGAGTTAACTTGACTTCCACTCAATACCATTGTAATCAACAACATAGGTCAACTCACATGATGCATAACTTCATACAAATTCCAATTGAGGTGATCTTTATTCTATTAGAATACTCTTGATGTGTATAACAATGTCAAGAGATTGGGGACGATGTCTACAAATCTTTGCCCCCCAAATCAACCATTTAATTCATTGAACGAGCTCTAGAAATTTTAGGACCCCAACCAAAATAAGACATGCCCCTAAAATTGACCTCAAGTAAATATCTCAAAATTCTCCATTCAAAAAGTACAAAAATAGATGACAAATTATATAGGGGTGAATCCATGAAGACATGTAACAATTCTTGGTAAGATAGGCAAAGGGAGTGGAGTTTTGCAGACACCTAAGTACATTCAAAAAGTACAAAAATAGATGACAAATTATATAGGGGTGAATCCATGAAGACAGGTAACAATTCTTGGTAAGATAGGCAAAGGGAGTGGAGTTTTGCAAACACCTAATTTATTTATTTTAAGCTCTCAATCAAGTTTTTATGGTAAATCCAAACACTCGATCAAGGGTTTGGCTAACTTAACCAAACACTAAATCAAGCTATTGAGATTGATCAAGTTATTAAGCTTGATCAAGCTCTTTTTTTTATAGAACAAAATAAAACATGGTTCAAATCCCTCAACAGAGAGAATTTGTTTGCAGAAACCGTGGACTGACCTTGGAAACCACTGACCCTAAGCATTGCAAACTCTCTCTCTCCCTCTCTCTCTATGTGTGTATATGTGTGTGTGTATAACCCTTGACCAAGTGTTTGTTTCGACACCAAAACACTTGACCGAGCTACAAACCAACTCCTACCATCCTCCATTGTCAACCATCAACCCCAATCAACCAAATGGCATCCAACCTAAGAGGTTGGTAATTTTTTAATAATTTATAAATACTTTTTTAATTGATTTTTTTTTTTAATTTTGTTCTTGAGTAGTAGTTATGCACTATTGAAATTTTCACTTTTTATTTTAAATGTAATTATTTTGTTTCAATTATATCACCAGTAGCATTAATGTTATCGATTTTTTTTCAATGGTATGCCAACAAGAAGCAATGTTGTGGAATTTTTTTCAATCCTCCAACAACTTAATAGACTTGAAAATTACAACTTGCTAATGAAAACTCAAGCATACTACCATATTATTAAAAACCATAGAGTTAAACGATCTATTTATGTGTAATGGGTTAATCCCTAACCTTTAACCCTGATATTAACTCCTATAGTTGCTAAACCTTAACACCAATAACATGAAACCAATATAACCCCTATCACTTAACATTTAAAATCCTTAACCTATTTATCTTATCATTAATAATCCCTAACCGATGGCTTGCTACAAATTGATGATTCCCTCTCATGACATGTTAGTTGCAATGGAAACCTTTAAAAAAAACAATATGTTGAATAAGAGGAATTATTATATGTATATACCCAACCTATTATAATATGGTGGAAAATATGGAACGTAGGAAATTGAAATAGCTTCAAGAATATATAACTTTCATTTATGGAAAAATTGTATAGCTTAGAGAAATTCACTTTATTATAACATCTCTATGTTATTTTTCCTCTAAAATATAATACATATGTTTGTGTTAAGAGATTGATTTAGTATCAAAACGATATAATTTCTTGAAAAAAATTGTACACTTGTGCATAATAGTCAGTTCTCATGCCTTGTTATTTTTCAATATTTTTAATGTCAATTTTATATTTTTTCTTATGTGGGTTTGGGCTCAACCTTTGTTGTAGAAATACCTCATTACTTCCAATTCATGGAATGTTGCTATGTTAGTAAATCACCTCCCTTGGGCTCTTGAATTTCACTATTCTTGGTTGTAAGTGCTTTACGTCATTAGGAAGAAACATAATGATGTGTTTTTTTCACCCACAGGAGTTGGGTCTAGTGATACACACAATGATGTGTTTGGGGTTCTATAAGTGTGGAGACCTAGGTTCAAATCCTCAACTACAAGAAAATGAGGCATGATTTTTATTACAAAGATACACCCCTCATAGCATAACAACTTACCCAAATGGGCAATTATAAGTTTCTATGAGAAAAAATGACATGTTTAATCATAAATCTTTTTCTCACACTTTCTCACAGTTTGATAGTGCTCTAGTATGTGCTAATCTATCCTTGAATATTATCATGTGAATAAAAATGATCTTCATGGAAAATGAACATTTACATCAATGCTTGGTGTTTTGGAGTTGGCCCCTCTTTACCATGACATAGTAGCCACTTGGGCCATCTTGGCCCTTGTTAGAAGTGTCACCAAGGAGACAGTAGGCCTTACCATCTAGGTTGCAAGTAGGGTAGAGATCATAGGGAGTGTGAGAATCACTTTCCTTCTACCCAACCAACCTAAATAGGAATGATATTTATAGTTTCTAAACTTCACCTTGGCAATTGTTGCAAAAACTAAACCTCCTTAGAAAACTAATAATCATTAATCGTAATCCATCATTTTCTTTATTTATGATCAAAATGTATGCCTTGTAGCTTCCAAACTTTGTTTTTCACTATTTTAAGCATTAAATTATAGACACAATTTATGTTTAGGGGTTCTAGAATTTAACTTATATATTTATTTTGTAAGACATTTTCATCTGGTGAAACTTTTTTTTCCAAGGAACAACTTCATGGAAAACCTCTGAGTACTTCCACATGATTCATGGATGGTAATGGGGTAAATTGTTAACCATCATTACGAAACATAACCCGATGGGGACATTGAGGTGAGTCCCTCAACATTCACATAGATAGCTAGTCCAAGAACTTGACCTCGTAGCCTCTTACTTGCAACTCACAACACTCAAACACTTGAGGTAGCCTACTAGTTATCACACGATGAAACTTATGTTCATAGAAGAGACAATGTCAGCTAGTTGGTCATCTATGGCCATGGGATAACCATTCAAGGTCTCTCCACTATTGATTTCAAATGCCTTCAAATTGTTAATTTAACTAGTGTGCCAAGGGTTTCAATATATAACCCATCCAACATGTTCCCTTTGGGTTGGCTTATAGAGATAGAGAAGTATCACTATGATTTATTTTATTTCTATAAGTGTCTTTGTCATATAACTTAAGAACTAGTTATGTAGAGAATATTTGTTTTAAAAATTAAGTTTACACACCAATTTAAAATGGTAATTAAAAATTTTGTTTTAAAAAATTGTTTATCTATAACGTCATGTCCCCTCAAAGTGGCCATTAAAGTGTTGACCATACTGGACTCCTAGGAGGGGCTCAATTTGACATTAATCATGCTCCCTAGGGAAATTTTGTAATAATTAATTAAGTAAGGTGTGTATCTAAGTTTTATTCTCCATTTTAATTATTATTGCTAATTAATGAGGTGTAAATAAGTTGTCTAGTCAGGTGGGGCACATTGGGCAATTCTACTAGCCAAGGAAGGAAAGAGGAAACACTATGACAAAAGCTGTCATAGGAAACAAAGAGGAAAGTACCAAAAAGTAGGAAAAAAGCAGTCAAGGATAAAGCAGGCAAGTTTTTCAAAGGAGGGCGCAGTTGCCTCTTATGGAGCTCAGAAAAGCAGTCAGAGAAAAGCAGGAAAGTTTTCAAAGGAAAGAACAGTTTCCTTATGAGTTTGGAAAAGCAAAAAAGGTGTCATAACTCAAAAGAAGCAACTTTTGACTTAGAGAGGGTGCATTTTATAATTATGAAGGAGGATTTGAACTTGGAAATAATTTCACATTGTCCTACTTGCTAAATTCCCCAAAGGAGGTGCCTATGTGGCTAGGGTTAGGGTTTGTTGAGGGTTGACTTGCTCTCACAGGTCACCTTGGATCCTCACTTGCTAAGAAGGTCACTCAACACTCTATTAAAGGTGAATTTGACCCCATTGACTCAGTTTGGATGATTTGACATTGTGGTTATGCTATGTGAGCATACTCTCTGAGTGTTGTGCCTCAGACCATTGGGTGATGATCCCCAAATCCCTCCTCCCTCCTCTTCCATCTCCCTTTCTATCTATTGCAGGTTTATGGAGTGCTAATGTCATCCATTGAAGCTTATTCCAGAATTTATTATAGCCTCAATCAAGTTCAGGTTGAGCTCCAGTGAAGCCCATGCTTCACCTATGCTCACAGCCCCTTGCTGGTCAAGATTTGGGCCTCCTGCCCCTTAATTTTGGAAGCCTCTTGTAATGGTCAATAAATAATGTTATTTCTGTTCTGTAGAGTCAGTATCTTCTGAAAATTACATTTATCAGGTTGAGATATCTCAGACCCTGAAGGATATTATCTTAGTTCCATTAAAAGACTCTATTTTATCAGTGTATTGGGGAATTGAGTGAATATGTGTGTTGTAATGAATATTTCATGATGGGGAAGGGATTCAAATAAATATTCATGTTCATAGATTTCATAATTATCTTTGTTATAAATCTCAAATTTCACAAAATTTGATTTAAGATGATTTAATAGTTCTTTTAAGACCCTAGCTAGATTATTAGTTTCTAATAACGAGTTTTATTGAAATTGATGCAAAATAGGTTCTGTTAACCCAAATTAAGCTCTGTCAGTTCTTGTAGATCATTAACAGACCCACCTTCCTATATCAATCTCCAGAACCATTTTTGGTTTGGGTTGTACCACCCTTTTTCATCCTCCTCTGCACAGGCTCTCTATTGACCAAAATAGCCAGAAATCCCCAAATTCACCCAAAACACCCATAACCTTCCAGAACTTCAGTAAACTATATAAATACCTTTTATATAATAAATTAACTCTGTAACAAACCTCTGTAACTTTTTCGAAGCCTCTGGTTGAAGCAAGCAGAACTACTCTCCTTAGTTGCACGGTTTGGCTACCCAGAAGCGTGGTAGTAGGTTTCCGCGACATGAATTCTAAAACCTAAATGGCACCAGATCTAAATGTGTTAGGGGAGAGGAAATTCAATGTCTGACATCCCTTTTCTTGCTGCTCACTGATCACTCTTGTCCTCTGCAAAATCTTCATGAAGAAACCATTATTTTGCCAATCCGAGAAGGCTCTGTGTGGACCCCTTAAACTTCAGAAATATTTAAGAAAAAATTACAGAATTAGAGTGTTTAGGTCTATACACTAGACTTGGGATATTACAGTCGTATCAGAGATCTTTCCTTGGATCATCCTGTGGAAAGAAATCTCTCACTGAAGAAATTTGCAGCCATGTCATACTATGGGGATGACTATGATGAGCAATATAAAGAATACTGCAGAAGATATGAAGAAGAAGAAATCCTCTATGTTGATGGAGGCATACTAAAAAATGAAGATGATGAAGACTATTGGACATCAAACAGGGAAGAGATCATATCTGATTTTCCAATGGTTAAGAAAAACTTGGCAGAGATCATTGAAGCATGTGAGAACATGCCTCACTACTACGAGGACTACCTAGCTTTGGGTAGGAATATTTGTGCAAACCTTTCTTTTAGAGATTATATTTATTTCAAGTATGGATTCTGGCCCAAGCATGATTATGAGCATTATTTAAATATCAACAAGCCATCCAGAGAGGAACCGAATTGTTCCACCTCTCCGAGAAATGAAGAAGAAGAAGGAACCAAAGGTGAAGATTCTTCAAAGCCATCTGCATATTCAAGATTTAAGATTTTGTTTGGTTTTTCTTCAAACAAAGAATATTGTGACATGAGTACCCCTAAATATGAAAAAGCCTCAATTTTCTTGGAGAAGAATAGAACTGAGGAAGAGGCAGATATCCATGAAGTGAAGTGCAAATCATCACAATGTGGTTGCATAAGAGAAGAAGTTGAAGAGGAACACACTTCAAGTTTCTTGGTGGGTTATTTTCGGATCACTGCTCAAGGTTTTGGCTCATGTATGGGTGGTGAGACATCTTTTGGACCAGATCCAAAAGAAGTGCACAAATCAGATTTATAGTCACCTCTTGAGCCACATAATGAAGATGAAAACAAGGCCACACCGCTTGGGTGTGAAGCCGAAATTTTGGTGGAAGAGCAGGCTACCATAGTATCCGTATAGGAAGATGGTAATGTTAAGTACATGGATAATAATAGTTCTAATTTTTGCAGCAGCCATGTACATCTGCAACCATCTGATCCCTGTAAATATAAAAAGTCTTCACTTGCATCTGAGGACTACAAAAGGAAGACCACTTGTGAGGGAGATAAATTCACTCCCAGCTTCCCTGTTGGTGATCACACAATCAGTGAAAAGAAGGGTGATATTGTCAATGGTAATAATATGGTGAAGGAATATTTTGGATCAGATCCAAAAGAACAAGAAATATCATATCTGAATTCATCATTTGAATTGCCTAATGAAGTGGTAGGCAAGCCCCCACCAGCTGGATGTGAACTAGGAAATTTGAAGCAGAAAAATCTGATGCAAAGGGAGGGACACAGTTCAGAATGTTTGACTCTCTTGCAGCATGATGAAGCTGAAATTCCAAGGCATGAGATTCTTTCTGATTTTTATACAGATCACATGTCATTCCAGCATTTAGAGATACCCTCCACTTCACATCATGGAAGTGAGTGTGCAGAAAATTCAAAGGATGGCCAGTATGTTGAGGATGAGTTTTATGTGGTGGATTCATGCCACAAGAAAAACGGGCTGATATGTCAGCTATTAGAAGAAGAAACCTTCATGGAGGATATTCTTGGTGAGCCACACCATTTGAGTGGATCATTAAAGGAGGACAAAAGGAATGTTAGAGAAGCCATGAAAAACATTGTTGACATCAATGCCTTGGTGGCCAGATGTTGTTGGAAAGCTTCTAGAGGAGAAATGGAAGGAGAGTCTTTTCTAGAGGAGTTCTTAGCACTGAAGAAGGCATGGAAAAGATAAAGGAGAACTATATGAACCTATTGTCTAACAGAGATCATTTCCTCATAATGGCTAAAATGTATCACTGTGCAGTCAAGAAGGAAGAAGAAGAATTAGAAAGGCTCACTAATAAGTTAGAGATCACTAATGACTTATTGAAGAGCACACAGAGATCCCTTCAAGATTCAAAGTTGCAGATGTATCAACTTCAAAGGGATTTGAAGGTGTCACCCCTTTTATGTTGCATGGAAGGAAATGTTTTGGGTTTAATGGAGGAACCTCATGTGGAGGACAGCCATAAGGAAGGGGCAGATTTGCAGGTGCTTGTGAAAAGGTATAAGGAAGACAATTTTGGCCAATCACTCATTAAAGTGGAGAGGAAGGATGAAGTGCTCTTCTCTACCAGAAAGAGAGATGATATCATTCCTCATGGATCATAAAATAAAATTTCTTATTCATCCATTGATTGGGTGGATAGAGACACCTTTGGAGTGAAGAATGTGGGAGGTAAAGAATTTAATTTCTACAATAAGTTTTTTGTTTCGACTGACATTGTCTTGACATGTGGGAAGCCACAAAGATTTAATTTGCAGCCATTGGATACCTCCCATGCACATGCACATGAGGTGCATTCTAAATTTTTTGTGCTTAAGGAATTTTGGGATGCAGAGGATGAGTTCCAAGCACATGCCCATTACCCGAGAAAGGATGAATTTTCTCATGGAAGGAGTCATGTTTTCAGTGAAGAGTCAGAAGAGATCCCTTCTATTGGACCAGCCCATGATAGCAGATGAGGAATTCCATGTTAGGTGGGAGAGTTTAAAAAATGTTCAGATTGGCATGGGGAGAGATGAGCTCCTAGTATGGTGGTATGATTTTCATAACCTCATTTTCTTCCTCTACAATGATAAAATTTTGTTGTTTTTATTGATGGGTGGAAGGAGGCAAATAAAACCATGGGATCCAGGCATTCTTAGGAATGACAGAGTTCAAAAGGTGGCAGAAAAATTTGGGTCCTTGCAGAGGAGGCAGTGGGATCCAAGAATTCTACTCAGTTACTTTAACTAGGTTGGCAATTTTGCTAAAGGAAGTGGCATCAAAGAAATGACTATGATCAGAGTGGTGCAGTAGAAACATGGTGGAAAAATTTGTAGCACTCTGTGGTGCTTCTGCTTGAGGACAAACAGATTTGGGAGGGGAGGACTGTCATGTCCCCTCAAAGTGGCCATTAAAGTGTTGACCATATTGGACTCCTAGGAGGGGCTCAATTTGACATTAATCATGCTCCCTATGGGAATTTTGTAATAATTAATTAAGGCATGTATCTAAGTTTTATTATCCATTTTAATTATTATTGCTAATTAATGAGGTATAAATAAGCTACCTAGTCAGGTGGGGCACATTGGGCAAGTCTACTAGCCAAGGAAGGAAAGAGGAAACACTATGACAAAAGCTGTCATAGGAAACAAAGAGGAAAGTACCAAAAAGCAAGAAAAAAGTAGTCAAGGATAAAGCAGTCAAGGATAGAGTAGGAAAGTTTTTCAAAGGAGGTCGCAGTTGCCTCTTATGGAGCTCAGAAAAGCAGTCAGAGAAAAGCAGGAAAGTTTTCAAAGGAAAGAACAATTTCCTTATGAATCTGGAAAAGCAAAAAAGGTGTCATAACTCAAAAGAAGCAACTTTTGACTTAGAGAGGGCGCAGTTTCTAATTATGAAGGAGGATTTTAACTTGGAAATAATTTCACATGGTCCTACTTGCTAAATTCCCCAAAGGAGGCGCCTATGTGGCTAGGGTTAGGGTTTGTTGAGGGTTGACTTGCTCTCACAGGTCACCTTGGATCCTCACTTGCTAAGAAGGTCACTCAACACTCTATTAAAGGTGAATTCAACCCCATTGACTTAGTTTGGATTATTTGACATTGTGGTTATGCTATGTGAGCATACTCTCTGAGTGTTGTGCCTTAGACCATTGGGTGATGATCCCCAAATCCCTCCTCCCTTCTCTTCCATCTCCCTTTCTATCTATTGCAGGTTTATGGAGTGCTAATGTCAGCCATTGAAGCTTATTCTAGAAGTTATTACAGCCTCCATCAAGTTCAGGTTGAGCTCTAGTGAAGCTCGTGCTTCACCTATGCTCACAACCCCTTGCTGGTCAAGATTCGGGTCTCCTGCCCCTTAATTTTGGAAGCCTCTTGTAATGGTTAGTCAATAATGTTATTTCTGTTCTGTAGTGTCAATATCTTCTAAAAATTACATTTATCAGGTAGACATATCTCAGACCCTAAAGGATATTATCTCAGTTCCATTAAAAGACTCTATTTTATCAGTGTATGGGGGAATTGAGTGTGAATATGTGTGTTGTAATGAATATTTCATGATGGGGAAGGGATTCAAATAAATATTCATGTTCAGAGAGTTCATAATTATCTCTTTTATAAATCTCAAGTTTCACAAAATTTGATTTAAGATTATTTAATAGTTCTTTTAAGACCCTAGCTAGATTACTAGTTTCTAATAACTAGTTTTTTCTGAAATTGATGCAAAATAGGTTCTGTTAACCCAAATTGAGCTCTGTTAGTTCATGTAGATCAGTAACAGACCCACCTTCCCATATAAATCTCCAAAACAATTTTTGGTTTGGGTTGTACCACCCTTTTGCATCCTCCTCTGCGTAGGCTCTCTCTTGACCAAAATAGCCAGAAATCCCCAAATTCACCCAAAACACCCATAACCTTCTAGAACTTTAGATCTAAATGTGTTAGGGGAGAGGAAATTCAATGTTTGACAATCCTTTGCTTTCTGCTCACTGATCACTCTTGTCCTCTGCAAAATCTTCTTGAAGAAACCATTATTTTGCCAATCCGAGAAGGCTCTGTGTGGACCCCTTAAACTTCAGAAATATTTAAGAAAAATTTTATTACAGAATTAGAGTGTTCAGGTCTATACACTAGGCTTGGGACATTACATATAATCAAAAGAAATAAATAATAAAATTAATATTCAAATGAATTAAAACTAAAATACACTTAAAAAAATCAAATTTGTTATTGTAAATTTATTACATTGTACATTTTATTGGAGAGTGTTCAAAATAAATAAATCACTTTATTTTAAATTAATTAGAATATTGTATATGGTTCAACAAATAAAGGTGTATTCTATATATTTTAGGTTTTCAACTTTTTATAATAATGATTTGTTCAGGATTTGGTTGGAAATATTTAAAAAACCTTAAAATTAAATATATTAGTTATGGAAATTGTATAATTTAGTTGTCATAAGAGTATTTGAGGGTGCTGAATTTATTTATGGATTTAAAAACACAATTT
>LPNX011175703.1:14987-32015 GCA_001517045.1 Pseudotsuga menziesii
ATGTCATTCCGCAACACCTAGGACTAGATTTGACGCCAGAACCTCCTCTAGCTCGACTAATTGCACTCATACGACCATACCCTATGATGACGACACTCTAATAGTCTTTTTAACTCCGTAGTATTCTTGGATATGGCAGTAAGAATGAGTCATAACGAAGACAAGTATTATTGCTCTTGCCATTGAAAGCCAAGTATTATGTGTAGAACTCATGTTCTTAATAGGAATTTATTTGTGAAGATAATGTTTTCCAATATAGTTTGATATATAAGAGTATGATTCTTAATACATGTATGCTTATGTTTATGACAGATGTGGATGGTAAATCTACTTATTATGATTCCTTGATGGAAGTTGTAAGTTGGAAAGCTCGGGAAGAAGGCCATTGCAAAGACACGAAGACCCTAGTATTATACTTTTTTTATGCAAGAAAGCTTTGGTGAATGATGGATCGCCTGAGGGACTTGTTGGGCCTCAGGACGAAAGGGCAGAATTCATGTATTATACTTTTTTTATGCAAGAAAGCTTTGGTGAATGATGGATCGCTTGAGGGACTTGTTGGGCCTCGGGACGGAAGGGAAGAATTCATGTATAATTCTGCCTAAGCAAGGAAAGAAGAGTATAAGGAAGAAGAGGAAGGACCTGCGACATAAGAAACAACATCCAAGGAGAGCGAAGGATGCTGGGACAGAAGAAGGAAGAACAGGAGGAAGGAAAAGTGAAGGCACGGGACGAGGAAGTTGCGCCAGTTTTGTAAGCTACGATGAAAGGACAGAGCAAGAGATGTGATGACATGCCAGAATATTCGCAGAAGCAGGCCTGCAGATAAGGTAACGACCAGATGGTGACAATAAGGCATGATGTTGAGAAAGTAGCAGCCTTTAGCGATTATGGGTACGAGCATGGCTAGAGCTAGCGGAGACCACACACGTAAATGCTTTTTTGTAAGTCAGGCCGATAGTGCCTTTTTGGTTATGTCTTGCTAGAATAAGAAAGACAACCTATTGGATGAAGGTAGTAAGTCGGCTGGGATAGCAAATGAAGCCAAGTCTGTTAGAGTCTGTATCGAGTCATTATTGAGTTTGTAACAGGCATGTATGGGAGATATATCAAGTCTATAAAAAGACTATAAAATGAGGAACCCAAGCTAAAAGATGGTTATCTAATTAGCTCGTTAGCTAGTTCTTGTTTAGAGGGTTTTGAGATGATTAGTTGATACAACAGTTTTGAGTAAGTGTCTAGACTCTTGGGAAATATTCTTGAGCTGGAATAGAGGTAGATATTTTTGGTTATGAATCTAGATCACTGAGTGCATCTGAGTAGTGGTTCTGCAGTTGAGTGCGCAGACAGGTAGAGAAGGTTGAGTTGATCCAGGCTATGTATGGATCACTAAGTAAGAGTAGAGTAGAGTGATAAACATAGAGAAGATCAGAGGGCATGAGAGGGAGGAGAAGTATGTAGAAATAGAAGAGAAGATCTTGAACATAGTCTGTAGCTTTATGTATAGACAAAAGGTGCATCTATTTTCTCATGCCAATGCCAGATGAAGAGCACCTTGTGGTTTTTTCCCGGATGGGTTTCCACGTTATATGTTCTGTATATGTGTGAATGTTGAGTAGCTTAGATAAGTGCATATTTACTGTGATTGATGATTGATTGGTTATTATGTTATAAACAGATAAATGTATGAATACCACATTACAATAATGAATATGCTTGTGATGTATGTTCACTGTGTGTTGGCATAAGGTTGCATAAATAAGGGTAAACCATAATTCAGTGTTGATATATAATGTGTAAACCACCAACCCACCTTCCTGGTCTTCGTTGGAAACCTTGGCGCAAGGTCAAGGACTTAAACACCCTCCTAGACAAACTACAGAAACGTGGTTCTGGAAGTTATCCATAAAACTGAGATATCTCAGGTGAGACGACATCTGTGTCACAGGTGGTGTCAGTTGGGTTCTGCTTCGTCGGGTTTATATCTTGGGTTTTATTGCGCTGACCAAAAAGGGGGATGAACCTGGGCTGCAGGGAAAAAATCCAACAAATGGTTCTGTTACGGGGACCTTGAAGTGTTGTGGAGAGGGATATGTTCTGGCAACCTACGAAACCAGAGATCCAAAACTGGGTGGATGTTAAAGAGCTAGAGTTTGCATGAAAATGAAGTGAAGGATCTTGGTGGACGCCAACGAAGTGGTTAGAAAAGTACATATATTCAAACATTCATGAGATTTTCTTTGCTGAGTTCCCCATTGTGTTGAATGAATGGTTGCCTAAGTTGGCGACCCAACAAAAGACTTTTCAGGGAGGAGAACCGAAAGAGTGGACTTTGTTCTTGATTGAGCGGCTGAAAAGAATCAATAAACCTATATCAAGGGTTGTGGAATTCTGGGTAGACAGTATCATAGGGGGATATATCACTGAGTTCGATTTCGATACAATAAACTCATACAACTAGGTAGAGAGAAATTTTTTTCAAGGACCGCGCAACCGATATCTTTCATCTTTGAAGGCGTGAATAAAAATTCTTATATATGAAAAAGGCATTCTACGAATGATAGACTGAACAACATTGGGTGGCTATGTCTTCACAGAACCCTGGAGTGAGATGTTCCCAAGAGAAAGTGGAACTGAACTAGAGCCTGGCTTCTTGAGAAGTGGAATGAGATTCAAGTTTGGAAAAAGACAAAAAAGTCTGTTCAGATGAGGGAGTTGCAGCACAAAGCAAGAAGAAGAAGGATACGAGTTTACATTGTACCTAGAAGAAGGATCATGTGACGAGGAAGAGGAGTATCAACCAATATCAGAAGGGGATGAAGAGTCTGAGGAATTGACTGAAGCTCCGGAACAAGAACATGTACACAACTCGTAGACAGTACCAACGGTAAGATCACGAGACATGTCTCCAAGTATTTATGCAAATAGGAGTAGTATTAACGCTGTAAATAGTGGATAAGGAAGTCCGACTAGTCCACATTTTGTTCCTACTGTACCACCATCCAATACAACACCGATTAATCCAATGGCTGGAACTGACATTAAGCTCCCAATATTCAATGGGAATGGGCTGGAAGACCCAGAACAACGCTGGTTTCTGTGTGACTTCATCTGAACTGTACGACAGATCCAAGATGAGAACATTAAGAAAGAAAAAATGATAACAACGCTACAAGGTCCTGCCCTAGACTGGTATATGAAGTTTTTAAAAGTACCAGTGGGAGTGGTCCCAAATACACTCAATGAGATTCGACTTGGGTTGATTGATGAATTTAAAAAACTGAAGTTCGAATCACAATGCATCACTGAGATCAAGGAGATCAAGCATCTATCGACATAATATGTTTGGTATTTTGACCAGATATTTAAGACATTAATGGCCAAAGTGAGTTTCCAAATGTCTGATGTGTAACACAAGGAATGGTTTATTTCCGTCTTGCTTCCACACATCCGAATGTTGTTGATGCAACAAAAACTCGTGTCGTAGACAAAGGATATGGAGATAGCAATGAAGTTAGAAGCCTCGTCCGTTGGAGACACTAGGTCGAGAATGATACAAATTCAATCGCAATTGGCCAATCTTACGGTGCAGCTCTAGGATATCAAAATAGGCAAGGAAGTTTAGGAGGAACTATAGTGTACAAGGTACAAAACAGATGGACACCATAAAGATAATTTCCCAGCGCTAATGAACTATGTCGCAAGAGGCATGTCGAACCCGTTAAAAACCCAAGGAATTCCTTGGTGTAGAATATGCCAGACAAGAGGTGACAAGTCCAATGAATGTCTGTACTTGCAGAAGATTGTAAGTGCACCTACTAGTCTGTATTGTACATTTTGTAGATCAGTAGGTCATGATGAAAAGGACTGCAAAGCACTTCATCTACCTCAAGAGAAAACCATGGATACTTACTTAATGAAGAATGATGAACAAATGCAAGCTGAATGAGTGCAACCTTAGTATCATCCTATGCAGTTCCAACAACAATATCCTGAACCACAATACCAGCCAAGCTAGTATCCTCAACAACAATACCCTCCGCAAAGGGGGGGTGGGAACTTTAGAGGTCGAGGACAATAACAAGGAGGAGGATTTGGTCGAGGAAGAGGCCAAGTTGTATGTTATAATTGTGGGCAGCCAGGTCACTTTTCCCGAGATTGTCAAAGTCCTGCAAAAAATTGTACATATTGTAAAGCATTTGATCACACTATCGAACAGTGTCTGCAGCTTATTGCGAAATGGCAGGATAGAATTGTCGTTAACTCCAACTCAGTGTAGAATCTGAATCCCAACCTCAATCCAAATATTCAAATGATTTCTCCCGAACCAAGACAACCCAACCTATTGTAGTCACACGAGGAGGTGCTGTGACAGGAGAAGACCAAAATACACCGCAAGGACATTTGCAGGTGTGACCTACAGCACAAAAGAAAGCTCCAATGGATCTTCAACAAGAGAAGGAAGTATTTTTGTAGGCGCAACAAGACTTTGTTGATACCAATCAGCCGTCAACATCTGTACAAGTGAGAGCTATGCCTAAAAGATTTGAACAACTAATCAGAGGACCACCCACTAAAAAGGTTAGTAAGCTCAAGGAATTTTTCAAAATTTGTTTAGCACTAATCCATGATAAAGATGTTGTCACAGAATTGACAGCACTCATAGAAGACACCACAAACAACCCGCGACCTGAAAAAAGAGTCAATCATATTGGGAGAAAATTGAAGATAGGCCGAGAATTGAGAATAACTACACAGATAAGAGAATATGATATGGACTATATCATACTCGACTTGGGCTCAAATGTGAATATATTGAGAAGACAGACATGGGAGAGCATGAACAAGCCATGACTGGACTGGTATCCTATTCATCTAAGGCTTGCTAACGAGTCGAAGGTTCTACCAATTGGTAGACTGTCCCAAGTACTTGTGGAAGTCGAAGGATTAAGGACATATGTTGACTTCGAGGTCATTGAAATTGTCAATGACACAAACCCCTATCATGCACTTCTAGGGATTGATTGGGAAATAAACAACCAAACTATTAGAAACTTCAAGAAAAGGATCTTGTCTTTTGAAGATTCTGAAATAAGAGTGGTTTTTCCCATTGATCCCCTGGAAGGGAAGCGATATGTTGAGCCTGCGCATAGCGAAGGGAAAGAGAATTATTTGGAACACCTGTATAACATTATGTCTTTGAAGGAAGATTATATTAATCCCACAGCCGATGGAAATCTGAGTTGGCACAGTGGAAGCTCGTGCATGTTTGACTCAGGCGAAGCCCTAGAAAATTGGAAGAATAGGCTACATGAAGTTTCCATGCGTAGGTGTGCAAGAATTACAAGAGTTGTTTGAAGGGTAGGAGCCGAAGCAAGCACGCTGACTACATATGAAGGATTGCCTAACCTTGCATCCTTCTTGGAAGAATTCAAAGAAAAGGTCACATAATCGCAACGATTGTCTTCTTTGGACTATGTGTTGAAAGCTATGCCCACTAGATGGTGGGGTACACATAAAAAATCTATCTCTGAATGGACACATTGTAGGATACTAATGGAGATTAGATTTGGAGAACAGGTCAGCTACGCTGATAAAAAATACATAGAATTTTTAGATCCTGGAAAACATATTGAGCACTGTCGCACGACTTGGAAAGCATATCCGGGATAGGAATGGGTTTATTGATTCATCCATCGCTTAGAAATGGTGCCAAGAAGTTGGTACACCTCAGAGGAGCTGCGATGAGGAACCATCGAGTGGGAAAGTTTAACTGTAAACTTTACCCGAACATTTCAATTTACAAACAAACATCCAACAATTGATGTTGCGCTATAGGTAATAAAGGAAAATATCTTTGAAGAAATACCTGTTGCGGACACAAACTTCCATCAATGTAGCATAACTACACGATGTGGTATAATATCATGAAGGATTTGAGGGATAGTGACCCAGTCATCATAATATCCATGTGTCAGAAGGAATGTGCGAAGTGGAAAGAGATCGCACGTGTGAAAATACACGGTACCCTGTTAGACAGGATTAAAAAAAAAATGAGAAAAGAAAGATCAAGTTACAAGCAGTGCGACAACAGGAGAGGAGAACTCCAGCGCAAAAACATGAACATCAATTAAAATTATACTATCATAAATCACTACCATGATTGGCATGGTAATTAAATAAAGGTACTGATGACGTATTTGTGAGTCATTAATTCGGAAATATCCGTAGAACCGGATGGTATACCTTTATTTAATACCCACCATAAATAACAATAATCGCCTTTTTAAAAGGCCAACTCAATGATGGCATGTCAAGAAAGTTTCCTTAAATACCCCACACTACTGCCCCGAGCCATTCAAGAGAGGGAGTACTTTCTAAGTACAGAACACTCATGCGAAAGGTAACTGACAGGGGGCTGTTGTTTCATAATCCTCATTATTACCATATCGAGAATCATTGTGTCAAGAAAAAGAGGAAGAAGTATTGTGAGTAACTCATTGAGAAGAAACCGGTTCATCTCTATTACGATAGTCAATTCCCCAGTGACGCTTCTATCCACTACTCCCATGCAACATAGCACAGGGAAGAGAACCCTAAGGAATCGGCCTCAACCAACTACGAGCCAGGTTCCACATCGATCCTCATAAAAACATAAAGTGCAGGAACACCAATCACCCCGAGAATCTAAAGGGAAGCAACCAATGAAGAAGCCAAGAAACAAGAAAGCCCCAATAACACCACCGACCTAGGAGGAACAAGAAGACTTTGAAAACAAAAAATTACTACCGCCTTATCGACCATCGAGAAGGATTGATGTGCCACTAGTTACCATCCCTACCATGGTCCATGTTACACTGGTAGCACCTATGAAACCGAAAGATATGAAAGTATTGCAAAATATCATGCCTCAGTTGGTCAACCTCACCTTCCAAGATTTTGACACCAGTAGAATCAACAAACTAGACAGGAAGAATTATATGAATCTGACGCGGGATTCCCTAGAATTGACAAACTGGTTTTTCCCAATGCAAAGGGAAACTGGGGTAGAGCAGTTGAGGTTACTATCACTTCTCTTCATGCCACATTTTGGTCAGACCAGAGAGGTGGATACTTATGTAAAACAATTATTGGTAGTCGTTCATGCAGGATTCCTGTGGCTAAACATGCCACACTCAATTGATGTTAATCTCATTTCAGCAATCACAGGATTGCTGAGAGCTGGGAAGCACCCCGAAGAGACCTTTAGGGAAGGTGAACGCATAGACAAGGTTGCACAGACCCAAGAAAAGTATAGTTTGGTCACCTATAGCGAAGAATTTCAAATTTCACCCATTAAGGACCTTGCTACTCGTATGGCAACCACGATATTGACACATAAACGGTTGTGTGTCTCGAGACCAAAGAAATGCACTGCATGAATACTATTGTTGGCTGCACTCTGTGCAGAAGGAGTGCAAATCAATTTATCCCAATTTCTACTTAATGTGCTACTTAGGGATGTCGTTTCAGCACAGGAAGAAGGTAATCCTTTCCCCTATGCTTGGTTGATAATTCTGATCTCATTTACTATATGGCCTGAGCCTACAAAGTATCAGCAGGTAGACTTACCTGTCCAATGTAGAGGGGCAAGATACTAGAACTTGTGGTTCTCGCCTGATAAAGCCCGACAACTGAGTAACAATAGTGAATTATTTGTCCATAATGAATCCTTGAGGAACTTGGTGAAACAAAAGTTCAGGCTTTGTTGAACTACCATCTCTAGATTTCAACATCTTGTCAATTTTCAGTTAGCATCCCACCATGTGTACATCCAGGCACACAGAGACCCCTAGAAACAATGGTTTCCAACACAATATATTCTCATAGCCAAGGACCTAGATACCATTGTCTGAGATTGGCCAAACGATTGGCAACATGAGGGATCACTACCTTTTGCAGAGAAGAGCACCCAACAAGCAGATGCAACAATGCCCGGACAAGCTTAGCCTGATCAACCCCAGCCTGAGCCGCCTACAAAACCAACAAAAGGAGGCACAAAATGCAGAAGTTCAACTAGAATCATCATGAAAGAAGCGAAAGGATAACAAAGAATACAATACTTATGGTATGGAAGAGGAATAAATCGCAGCCCTAGCAGAGGCCTTACAAAAAGCTACGTAGGCGCGATTCAGTGACTTTGGCTGGCAACAGAACTAGTGCACTACTACCATTACAGATATGTTTAATGACCTTGGAAAAAAATTGAAACAATTAAACTCATAGTAGAGCGCACACCACAGGTAACCTCGTCGCATGATGCACCTTGCACATTGGAAATGCATGAAACCCTGCAAACCAGACATTAGAGGAAATTTGGGGTCTAAAATGGGCCTTATAAAAGCATGCCAACAATAAATTCTTGTGAGTTGGAATTCAAGAACCAATAGAATTTCAATAAAATGAGTCAACCATAATGGTTGAATTGACATATTTGTCATAAAAATACTACTTTTTTTGTTCGTATTTTTGACATATCTCCTTGTGTTTTTACTCAAATTTCGAGCGGGAGAGCTCGTTGGATCCAGAATTAAATTTCGCATCCAACGAGTATTCACACTGCATACTTTTGATAGACCCCGCTACCCAAAAAACAAGAATTACCTAAAAACACGTGATGATGGACTCCGCTACCCCAAAAACAAGAAATACCTGAAAAAATATGATGATGACATCATCATCACATTGTTTCAGGTATTTATTGTTTTGGGGTAGAGAGGTTCATCAAAAGTATGTAGTGTGAATACTTGTTGGATGCATAATTTTATTCAGCATCCAACAAGCTCTCCCGCTCGAAAATTGAGTAAAAGCATAGGGAGATATGCCGAAAATACGAACGAAAAAAGTAGTTTGTTTATTTCTTCCTAAAAAATTAATTATTATTTTATTATTTTAACTATTATTTTATTATTTTCCTTAGGAGGCCCATTTTAGACCTCAAATTTCCTCTAATGCAAGACCACCCCAACAAGGTACAATTGGGCAAAGAAGTGTGGGAATTCGGAGCCCTAGACCCCAATGAGGTACACAATAATAGTACCCCGATTCTTCTAGATTTTTCAAAGGTATAATTGAAAGATGTGCATGATTTATAGAGAACAGTGGTTACAAAGATTCAAATACGAGGAAATACTCTTGACAAGAAGGTAGAGAACTTAGTCAAGATTCTCAACAAACTCAAGGCCAAAATGCAAAAGACCACCCAAGAAGCAAGGAAAGAAGAAGAAAGTAAGTAGAAGCTCACCGAAGCCATTAATAATGTTTGTTCAAATGTGGATGATGAGGAAATATCACATGATCTTCCATCAGAAGGCAAGGTCCTTCAGCTGGGTAAGATAGCTGTTGACCTTAAAAAGAAAGTAACAAAATTAGAAGCACAACAGATTCCCAGCACACCTCCAGAAGTGTTGGAAAGCCGATGTGACACAACCACTCAGGATGCAAAAAGGATAGAGGAAACAGTGCAGATATGTGCTAGGGCTGTTGATCAAGTCTCCAAGAATTGGGAGACTTTACTAGACGATGAGAAATCATAGAGGATTGAAAATGATCTCACTATCGTGGAAGCAAATATCACACAAATGCGAAATTAGATAAAGCAGCTGCCCTTGGAGCAGAAGAAGGTCAAGACAACAAAAATGCGCACACTACAGCATCAAACTATTGCACTGCGTGCATAGCAGCAACATCACGAGGAAAAGGTAGAGGAGCTACAAGCAGAATCATAGAGGGTTACAGGGCTAATTCAGCCTATGCACTAGAAGGTGCGTGAGGTAGCGACCTCCACAGAAAGTAACATGGCAGAACACGTTAGTTTTGACCTAGTGGAGCACATGTATAAAATTGAAGAGGAAGTGAGCACAGAAAAAGAGAAGTTGCTGAAAACTATGGAGGATTTTCAGACCAAAATTGCGCAAGTCATTTTATGGAGCACTAGCTCATGTGGCTCGAGATGAGCCATAGATGAGTGTTGGGGGCCTGTTGGGGCTCGAGACGGAAGGGAAAAATTCATTTAGTATTCTTCCTAAGTAAGGAAAGAAGAGAATAAGGAAGAAGAGGAAGGACTTGCGACATAAGAAACAACATCCAAGGAGAGCGAAGGATGCTACAACAGAAGAAGGAAGAACAGGAGGATGACAAAGTGAAGGCACGGGACGAGGAAGCTGTGCCAGTTTTGTAAGCTACAATGGAAGGACAGAGTAAGAGATGTGATGACATGGAATAATATTCGCAGAAGCAGGCATGCAGATAAGGTAACGAATAGAAAGTGACAGTAAGGCATGATGCTGAGAAAGCAACAACCTTTAGCGATCATGGGTACGAGCTTGGGTGGAGCTAGTGGAAACCACACACGTAAAGGCATTTTTGTAATTAAGGCCGATAGCGCCTTTTTGGTTATGTCTTGCTAGAATAGGAAAGACAACTTGTTGGATGAAGGTAGTAAGTTGGCCAGGATAGATACTGAAGCTGAGGCTGTTAGAGTCCGTATCGAGTCAGTATTGAGTCTGTAACATGCATGTATGGAGATATATCGAGTCTGTAAAAAGGCTATAAAAGGAGGAACCCAAGATAAAATCTGATTATCTAGTTACCCTGCTAGCTAGTTCTTGTTTAGAGGGTTTTGAGTTGATTAGTTGATACAACAATTTTGAGTAAGTGTCTAGACTCTCGGGAAAGACGCTTGAGCTAGACTAGAGGTAGATAGTTTTGGTTACGAATTTGGATTGCTGAGTGCATCAGAGTAGTGGTTTTGCAGCTAAGTGTGCAGATAGGTAGAGAAGGTTGAGTCAATCCAGGATGTGTGCGGATCACTAAGTAGGAGTAGAGTAGAGTGATAAAGATAGAGAAGATCAGAGAGCATGAGAGGGAGGATAAGCCTGTAGAGATAGAAGAGAATATCTTTAACATAGTCTGTAGCTTTATGTTTAGAAAAAAGGTGCATTTATTTCCTCATGCCAATGCTAGATGAAGAGCACCTTGTGCTTTTTTCCCGAATGGGTTTCCATGTTATATGCTTTGTATATGTGTGAATGTTGAGTAGCTTAGATAAGTGCATATTTACTATGATTGATGATTGATTGGTTATTATGTTATAAACAAATAAATGTATGAATACCGCATTACAGTAATGAATATGCTTGTGATGTTTGTTCACTGTGTGTTGGCGCAAGGTTGCATAAATAAGGGTAAATCATGCTTCAGTGTTGATATATAACGTGCAAACCACCAACCCACCTTCCCAGTCTTCGTTAGAAACCTTGGCGCAGGGCTAAGCACTTAAACACCCTCCCACACAATATGTGGAAACATAGTTCTTGCAGTTATCCATAAAACTGAGATATCTTGGGTGAGACAACATTTCTGTCACAGGTGTTGCCGGCTGGGCTCTGCTTTGTCGGGCTGATAGCTTGGGCTTTGTTGTGTTGACCAAAAAGGGGGTTGAGCTTGGGTCGTAGGGAAAAAATCCAACAGGATTGTTAACTCGGAAAAGGGGATTCCTATGCCTATAGGATAAGTGACTGCAAAGAAGAGGAAACTCTAATGAATCTGCTATGAGCGGTTCATGGCATTTAGACTCATAGTACGAAGACTACCTGGTCGGCTTGTGCTGGAGAATTGGAAGGGAATCGAGGTGACAGACCCGAGGGATTGTTAACTCAAAGAAGGGAGCATGAGGGACTATTAAATCAAAGAAGGGAGCCCCATTTCTTGTGTTGTGCAGGTTGATGGGGGATGACTGTTATGGATTTGGAAAATTGTAGAGGGTGTGATAAGAGGAGTAGTAAGTTCAATTTTATCCTGTGGAAACCTTGTGAAAGAAAATAAATATGCATGCAAATAAGTATTGGATAGTTATTTCCATAGCTATTTAGTGAAATGAATATATGCTCTTACATTTGGTTATTTGGAAAAATTACTATGGACTTTATGGCTATCTTGTAAGAAGGAATAACATTCACAATATGTCTTAATGATTGGTATAGGTATAAGTGGATTGTTTTGAGCATGGAAAGGAAACTAAGATAGTGGATGATTAATGTTGGTGCATTGTGAATGATGTAACCACAACTATACCAGAGTACAAGGACCAAGAACACTGTGGAAAATGTGCCAGAGAGATCAAATCAATAATTAAAGGATGCCATGCAGTGGAATATTCAACATGTCTAGATACATGATAAACTTTGTCATTTATACATATAGTGTTGATGATACACTGAGGACAATCCATAAATTAAGGGGGAGGGGAATGTAACACCCCATTTTGACCCCATAATGTAATTATATAATTATGATGGAAATGGCTAGAGGTCAATCATAAATGGTCCATTGTGACAAAATAATGTAAATATGTACATTTTATATTTAACATAAAGACACATGACTATTGCAGACCAAGAACGATGAAGAAGAGATAGGGGGCTATCAATGCACAAGGAGGAGAGTGATTATCCCAATCCTAGGATTAGAGGGGAAAATGTGTCCAACCCCAAGTATGCCACTTCTCCAACTCTCCTTAGAAAAAAAAGAGCTATCATATTCTTCCATCATTTCCATGCTTAAGACATCAATGCTGTCAGACCTAGATCAACAATGGCTGTATCACCATCACCAGAACCATGGGTTGGAGCTAGACGAAGATTAGAGGAATGGGTAGGTGTAATAGGATCTTGATTCCTTCTTGTGGATGGGTATCCCTAGCTCAAGGGTGGCTCTATTAAAGAAGGATATGATTTACATAACCTATGGCTAGGATGAACGTTCCTTGTTTGTAGCGAGTTGGCTATACTTCAGATAAGTTCATTATGTGTATAAATATATGGTATTTATTTCTGAATGTATCAATTATTGTCATCGTATGAATTAAATGTCCATAATTTATGACATTGGTGAATGTCTTTCTGTAGGAATACCATGCAAGGTTTTATTTATATAATTATGGGCTATTTTACACATATTATTTCCGTTGAAAATGTTTAATTAAGCGTAATAGAAAAATGAATCTGATGGTAAGAGGAAATCCAATTAGCATATTCAATACCCCATGTCCCCAAGGTCATTGGTTACGTGACATTCTTGATGTGATTCTATAGAGCCAACAGATAATTACGAAGAGGGAGAGTGCCTTAGAGCCAGAAATCCAAGGTGTTGTTTTAGTTTCAGCTTTTTAATCTTAGCTTGGAGCTCCTTGATTACCTTTTCTTGCTCAATAATTTTATCATTTGCTGCCTCCAATACGACAATCTTGGATTTGTATTTGGTCATCTTCTTTATGTTTTCCTCCAACTGCCTTTGTATGTTGTTCATGTCTCTGCCATAGCCTAGTAACTCCCATATTTTTCATGGCCCATGCAGCTGTCCCCCGCCCTTCATAAAAAAATCTTTCACATCTATGGAGAGAGTTATTGAAGAACACATCCATGTTGTCCATTAAAGCAATGTTCATTTTTCAGTGATTCAACCAAATGGGACTATAGTCTTGGAGCTACAAGAGCTCAAAATTTTTGTGGAAAGAGCTCAATGTCTGTAATCTCACCCAAAAATACACCCTAATTTTTTTTCTTAAGGGTCATTATATTGTCAAACTGTACATAATTACGTCACTTAATTAAATCATTGTTTGTTTGTCTTCTTTATATTATTTCCTTAAGTGTTTATGAGATTGTATCACCTCTTTGTTTAATGGCCATACTCATGTACATACTTTTGTGGTTCACATCTGATTTCTAGTTGTTTGATGTTTGTTCTAGGCATGTCTTTACTTGTACAATTCTACACATTTTTATGTATCCATTGTAAACATCATACTTTGTATTTATATGTACATTTCTTTAAAGGCATGAGAATGGTTTTGAATTCATGAGGATTTAAGCCATGATTATGTTCCTAGAGGATTGACCTTTACCTTGTAAGGATTTTGTCCCATTAATGGTCCCCAATGCACTAGAGGGTTCATTTGTAGGTTGTTAAGTGCTCAATTTCCAAGATTTATAAATTTGCTAGTCCAGGAAGGGTTGTTGGATAAAGGGGAAAACATTATAGGACTCTACACGGAGATAGTAAAATGCCTTGTGGATACTATGTTGATAGTAATCAAGATAGAAAAATGTACATAGGCCTCTTATTCTATGGTATGCTTAGTTCAGCTCAGGGATGATCCATGGAACGAACAAGGAACCATTCAAGGTCTATGGTTGGGTGGAACGTGACAGTTCGTTACTCAGTTGGAAGTGAAAAGTTCTAACTTTTGATTTTATGTAAAGAGTGTTTAACAGGTTATGCTAATACTATTTATTTACAACTTATCTGAATTAAACGGATATCCAGAATTTAATTTATTCATGTTCAGTTCTGTATTAATATATATTGTGAAGAATTATTGACATTGCTATAACCTGGAATTATTAGTTTTGGCAGCCCTATCATTTAAAAATATTCATAAGAACGATTTTTTATACGTATCTAGTTATAATGCTAATTTCATAAGTATTTATCATGTCTTCGTATGTGGGGTTTGCGGAACAAGCTCAAAGCGGAATGTAAAACACAATGACTTCACCTTCACCTGAGACCTCTCCTTCTGTGATCCCTGGTTGTATAGCTAAAGCCATTTTAGACAGTGTGTCTGCCTCTGTGTTGAACTCTCTGTAGATGTGGTTGAATTGAATTGTTTCAAATGAGGGCTATAAGGAATGTATAGCCCTTAAAATTTTTTGTAGGTGTGGATCTATTATGTTATTCCTTCTTTGCGCCCATTCTATTACTGTTTTGGAATCCCCATAGATATTCAGTTTGTCTATCTGCTTATCCTTTGCTATCTTAAGGGTAGCCCATAGTGCTGAGATTTCAGCTTTACTATTAGTCGCCCTACCCAGACCCAACTTGAAAGAGATTTTATGTGTTTTAGACAAATGGATCACCCCACTGGCCCCACTGATGGTAGGTTCACCTTGGATAGCTCTGTCAAAAAAATCCCACGGGGTGCTTTTGTCTATCACTGGGACTATTGTTGCTCTTATTTTCCTGGATTTGGGTGAAACTATATGTTCTTGTGCTTTCTGTATTAACAGAGCTGAGGAGATGTCAGTGGGAGTCCACTCATTCCTGAATATTGCTCTGTTTCTCGCCTCCCAAATGGTGTATATGAAAATCACAGGAAAAGCACTAAAATCACATACCGCTTTGTTGTTCCACCAGTCTTTGGATTTATGCTCCTAGGTTCCTTCCAACTGCCCATCCTTCCTTGGCTTAACTTTCTTGAGGCTTCAGTCCACACCTGACCTACATAAGGACAAGTGCCGAAGAGATGGGACGTAATTTCATCATATTTTTTGCATAAAATGCAAAGGCCTAGGCCCTGTAGTCCTCTTTTTCTCAAATTTTCCCATGTCAGCAATTTGTTGTTTATTTCTAGCCAGAAGGTAAGTATGGTTTTTATCGAACTATTTGAATACCATAGATCATCCCACCACCAAGGTTTCTCTCCTTCAAACTGTTCCATAATTGCAAATTCATAACCCTTTTTGGTTGTGTAGTGGCCATCTATTTCATTTCTTGTCCAAATTAGTGTGTCCTGACTATCTTCATCAAGACTTACAAAATTGGATTCTAATAGGCCTATATAGGTTTTCCATCTAACAGCTTCATCTCCTTCCAATTGAAGCTCGTTTGCAGTCTTCCACCTTGTTCTGCCTGTTTGGATTAAGAGCTGGATTTGTACATCTGCAAGTTTGTAGCACCTTTGCTCATTGAGTTTAATTAAGACCGATTAAGGGAGCCTAAACTCCTTTCCTACTCCTGCCCAGGGGTCTAGCCCTAGTCTAACACTTCTCCCGTTACCTATTTCCCACCCTGTCCAATTGCCAATGAGTGGGAAGGCTGACACCATCATTTTCCAACCTACATACCCTTTTTTGAAGGATTTATTAGGGCTTCTGATCTAGTCTGTGATGTTCATATTGGAGCAGTATTTAGAGCACAGAACCCTTCCCCACAATGTATCAGTGTTCTGCACTAGCCTCCATAGCTATTTGGTTCCCAGAGCTTTGGTGAAAAGAGTAATGTTCTTGATTCCCCATCCTCCTAATTTTTTAGGCAGGGCAAGGGTGGTCCATTTTGCCAAGGGTATACTAGAGCTTTGTTTGCTTGCTATCCAAAGGAATGTGAAGCACTTTTTCCTGATTTTTTCCAGTATTCCTTTGGGGATGTGGGCTATAGAGGCCCAATAGACTGGAATGATCTGAAGCACCACTTTGATTAAGACCAGTCTTCCTCCCCTAGACAAGAATCAATTAGCCCATGAAGTGACTCTTGATTCTACCTTCTTATACAACCACATCCAATCCTTGAATGTGTTACTATTGGGTTTGAGGTGAAACCTTAGGTACTTGAACCAATCAGACATCAATTTGGTTGGATAGGCTATGATTTCATTGGCCTTCTGAGTCAGATCTTCTGTGAAATTGTTGTGAGCTAACATCGATTTTTCTGTATTGATCAGCATCCCCTTCTTGTATTTTTCGATTAGAATGGCATATTCCTTGATATTTTCCTCCTCCCCTATCCCAAAGAGAAAGACATCATCTACGAATAAAGTATGTGTGACTTCCTCTCTCCTTGATATGTTGACTCCTGTAATCTTACCTTCGCTTCTTGCTTTCAAAATCAGCCTGCTCAGGGCATCAACCACCAGTAAGAAGATGAAGGGGGATAAGGGGCATCCCTGTCTTATCCCTCTTGTGGGTATGGAGAACCTAGAAGGGTAACCATTGATCAAAACTACAAACGAGGTGGATTGAATGCATCCCATAATCCATTCCACTATTTCCATGGGCAACCCTAATTTTATGAGAATAAGTCCAGTTTACCATGTCATGTGCTTTGGACAGGTCAAGTTTTAGGGAAAATGCTTGTTGTTTCTCCTTCTTTATGGTATGAATTGCCTCTAAATAATATATATATATATATATATATATATATATATATATA
>LPNX011175703.1:39365-69995 GCA_001517045.1 Pseudotsuga menziesii
TTTTGGGGGGGCGGGGGCGGGGGGGGGTAACATTGCCTCCAAAAAATAATTTAGGGGCGTTTGTTGACATCCATCTCTAAATGTCTAATTCTCGTGACATTTGGGGGGGGGGGTGTTAAAAATCGCATTCAAAAAACACCTGTAGTGGTGGTCTGTCTAAAACCCCCTCCAAATGTCTTGAGAAATGGACTTTCGGGGGAAGTTTTATAATACTCGTCCCCAAAAGTCCAATTCTCATCACTTTTTTTTAGAGGGGGGTGGGGGGTTTCTGAGAAATCGTCTTCAAAATCAACCTAATGGGGGTATTTATAAACCCACCCCCAAAAGTATTGAGAATTGGACTTTTGGGAATGGGTATTACAAAACACCCTTAAAAGTCCAATTCTCAATACTTTTTTTGCGTGGTTTAAGAACCTTCCCTAAATCCTCAAAAAAATCTTTTGGGGGTAGTTTTGGAAAGACTACCTCAAGGAAAACTACCTTTAAAGGGATAAATTCTTATAGTAAATCTTGTGCTAAACATTTTTTCTAATTTAAACTTTCGCAGGAAGAATTTGTTTTAAAAACTAGGAAGCCTGTGTATTCAGTGTTGTCATTCTCGACGCACATTTCAGACTCTTTAGCTGAGTCGATCTTCAGGAGAAGGGATATTTCTCATTGGAATATAGAGCTGTGTTTTCCTTGTAAATAGTGGATGAGAGATAACATTTATGTTTATCATGTTGGCTCATATTTCCTTTTAGTTTTTTCAATTTTAATTGCATAATTAATTAATTAATTTTATTGTTTTTTAATTTTAATTGCATAATTGCATAATTAATTTTATTGTTTTTTTTAATTAATTAACTATTTTCTTTTTTGTATTACAAGTTTCCAGGTTTTGCTTAGTATGAGTCCGTTGTCCCTGTTGAAATTCTTCTGATGCTTTTCTATTTCGATTGCTTCTTGGACGTGTCTTCTGTTATAATTTTCTTCAATCGCAATGACCTTTGCGTCCTCTATGTAGATGTGATGGTTGGTCTTCTGAGAATGTTCAGCAATTGCTGATTTTTTTATTCTTTCATGTCTTATGTCGGCATAGTGCTCTTTAATTCTGATATTTATTGCTCGACACATTTCCCCGATGTATATTTCACCGCACGAGCGTGGAATTGCATATATGCCTTTTCTTAGTTTAGGGTCGATGGGATCCTTTGATTTATCAAGTAGGTTTCTCAAGGATTTTTTTTGGGGGGGAAGGCAGTTTTGATTTTCTTTCGTTTGAGGACTTTGGCTATTTTATCGGTTGTCCCTTGTATGTAAGGGAGGAATGCTTTTCTTCTTTGATCTTCCCAATCCTTGATCCTAGGTTTCTGTGCTTTCTCGAAAGCTCTTTTTATGTCTTTTAGCTTATACCTTTTCTCCTGCAATACCCTTGAGAGATGTGCTAACTCCTCCTTGAGATGCTCTGTGTCCGAAATTCTTACTGCTCTTGTGGCAAGAGTGTTAAGGATGCCACCCTTTTACGACAGGCGATGATGAGATTTAGCGTGCAAATACCTATCAGTATGGGTTTTCTTGCGGTAAACTTGGTGTGAAAGAGATCCATCTGTCTTTTTTGTGAGCAAGACATCGAGGAAGGGAAGGCTATTGTTTTCTTGAATCTCCATGGTGAACTTTATGTGATCTGACTGATTATTTAGGTGTGTCAGGAACATGTCTAGACTTTCTCTTCCATGTGGCCAAATAATATTGGTATCATCCATGTATCTTTTCCAGTCCCTCGGTTTTAGGGTGGAGGAGTCAATAGCTTTTTTCTCAAGATACTCCATATATAGATTTGCTACTATCGGAGAGAGTGGAGATCCCATGGCGACACCATCAACTTGCTCATATATTTTTCCTTGAAATGAAAAATAGGTTGACTTTAGACACAATGTCTCTTCCTATGGCTTCGGAAACTCCACCGACACTTGAAATTCTAACAAAAATAGAAGAAATTGTGATATTATACATGGAATAAACAACCTCTTCTTGAGTATTAAGTAAAAAGATCTTCTATCATATTAATACAATTCTAAGTGATGCACCATAGAGTACATATCCTACATCTTATTCACACACATTGCACAACCCTTACTTGGAATGCATTATAAAGAAATTGAGGCTAAAATACCTCATCAAGGCTTCATTATAGAGAAAGGACTTTACATGATCAAGAACCAGGGAATATGAAGGTGGTAGCTCTATATCTACTTTCATATTTTGAACAACAACTCCTCTTTCCACCAGTCTATAATGTCTGAACATATCATATAAATCATACCACAATATAATTCAATTCATAATTCAAAAGGGTCTCAACACCCCGAGTAATCTGCATCATAATGGAATCGATATATTTGTTAATATTATTGTCATCCATGCTAATGCCAACTAAGTTCGAACTAATTGGTCTGCATTTCATCCATTCTTGTCTAATAAAACTACATGTGATCTCCAATTTACCTGTTTTTGTTGTTTTACTAAGAACTCAATTTTCAGAAAGTGCAGAAGAAATATAGGCGCTTCCCATGACGTCTCATCTGAATTTTCATGTTGGATTCACCTCGGCTAAGACATTGAAATGTTTGGTAAAATCATGGCATATTCAAATTTACTAATGTGAGGCTTCCAGATTTTTATGCGAGGTTTTCATAGTTTGAAATATGATGGGATAGACTATCCCATACAAAGTTTAAACAACGTGCCGAAGGAGGCCCGACAATTTCATCTTCCGTGCAAAATTGTCAGATATCTAGACAACACCTATCTTGACTAGTTGAATTTTATGGTTTTGGGGTTTCAATAATGTTATCTTGACTTTAATTGATGAAAACGATAAGCTCATAATGGAAAGCAAACAGGCATAGTACAAATCCCCCTAAGTAAACATATTGTTGAAGAACAACATGCTTTCTTTAATTTTTATCTGGTCACTATCTATTCTTTTCTTTAATTTTTAAATAATTACTATCCTCTTCTTAAAAACAATAGAAGTAAGTTTTTATAAAAGTCCAAGGTTATTGACAAAAGTACCTCAATTAAGGCCTCTTTGCATAAAAATGAAATAAAATATATTTTCGATCCTTAATGTAGCTTCAAAGGTACTTCAAGAGCTCTCGTGGATCTGTACTTTTTTTAGTGCATCATAGGCACCTTGAAATGGAATGATACCTCTGAGTAAATTAAAATAAAGTAGCTCCCATGAAGTAGTTGACAATATTTCTCTAGATACTATTCGAAATCTCCAAATTTTAGTTGACCTTATTTGACATTATCCTTTGAAAGTATATTAACATAATCCTATGCAAAGTGGCATTGGTTACATTCATTTTTTAGTTGGATGTTCAGTTTATTTTCATTTGGAAACATAAGTATTTGAAGTAGTTGTAAGTAAGTACAATATCCTAATGATAGTTTACCTGGATTCTACTAAAATTGATCACCAAATTTGGAGCAATGTAGTGACACCTGGCCATGACCTATGAGTTCTTCTAGTTCTCTTTGGGTCAATCTTAAACAAGTAATGAGTATAAGCTCAACCTGAAACTTACCTTAAAATGAAAATCTCCAAAACCCATTGAACCCGATTCAAACTTGTGAGATTCCTGCATCTTGAATCGAACCCTGAAATTGCTTGTACATGTAAATCGCCAAAACTCATTAGAGACAAGTCAAACTTGTTAAAACCACTAAGTCTTGCAACATTATAAATTAATGTAAAAACAATATAAATAGAAATAATCAATATTATGAATTTAGAAAATACATTACCATTTTCTAGATATAATATGAAATAAAGTAAAATATTTGAATATCAACATATTTAATATTAAAAGACATGACAAATATCCAAATAAAATATTTTGAAATATTTTGAACTTGTCTTGCCTCAGATTTCCATGTTAGTAGTAGACCATGAAACAAATCACAACTTAGAAAAAATAGAATATGAATGGATTTGGACCATGGTAGAGGGAAAGCTATAAAAGAGCATGGCAAAGCAATGAATAACCATTTTTATACAATAAACAATGCAAAAAAACCCCTACCAAATCAAACACCAAAGATCCATGGTAATAGATGAAGCAGCTCATCATCATTATAGTCCAAGGGCTTTAGAAAATATTTCAATCTACTAGACCATAAAAAATAGCACTTTATCTACTACCTGGTTAATAATTGAACAAACCATCTAAACAATCAAACGACCTTCACTTTTGTTCCTCCTTTCCCAACAATGAATTGTTAGTACAGAGACATTCATCATTCATAAAGGAGGAATTAACTCAACCCATAATAAGATAAAGAACAATTAGCATTGAAAAATTCGTCCAAGTATTGGCAAGGAAAACACAAACAAAAATATAAAATCCTTTGCAAGAAAAATCCCTACAAAGAAAAATATAAATAATTTTCAACTATCAATAAACAAAAATGCCCAAGAATGTTTTCTTCCTTTGGTGTAGATTTCTTACTTGGTGATAAATTTTGTGTTGTCATTACAAAACAAATGACCAAAACCCATTAAGAAAAAAAAGAGATTATGTTATGTTTCCTGCGATGGTAATTGCCTTATTCTTGTTAACTTTATTTTTCTCTTGGTAATGCTTTGACAATAATATCTATGCATCTTGATTGACCATGTTGTCATTCTTACATGTTGTTAAGGTCTCATCCATATCACATATAGTTTTGTGTTTTTAATTATTTTGATTGTGGACTGACTGTTACCAGCATAAGCTAAAAGGTTTAGTGGGTATTGAAAGTTGACTTGTTGATTGTTATTGGTTTCCTGGTGGTTATATATTTGGGAATTTTGTTGCATGTAGCCGATTTAAATACGCTATATACTTTAAAGTAAAAACAATCGATTTAAAGAAGATGTTTTAAAAACTAGGAAGCCTGTGTGTTTAGTGTTGTCATTCTCGACGAACGTTTCAAACTCTTTAGCTGAGTCCATCTTTAGAAGAAGGAAAAATAGTTGGGGCTTGTTAAATTTCACAAAGAAGCTGATTTGAAAATTGGGGATGTGTCAATCCCTATCATGATTGTCGAGTCTAGTATTGCTAAAAGATGTGGTAATGGCGCTATTGTGGTTTGAGAATATCCTAGGCTTCCTTCTCTAGTGGAAGTGAAGGTGTAAACATTGTCATATATTTTTCCTTAAAATGAAAAATAGTGTTGAGACCCTTTTGAATTATGAATTGCATTATATTGTGGTATGATTTATATGATATGTTCAGACATTATAGACTGGTGGAAAGAGGAGTTGTTGTTCAAAATATGAAAGTAGATATAGATCTACCACCTTCATCTTCCCTGGTTCTTGATCATGTAAAGTCCTTTCTCTACAATGAAGCCTTGATGAGGTATTTCAGCCTTCAATTTCTTTATATTGGATTCCAAGTAAGGGTTGTGCAATGTGTGTGAATAAGATGTCGGATATGTACTCTATGGTGCATCACTTAGAATTTTATTACTATGATAGAAGATCTTTTTCCTTAATACTCAGGAAGAGTTTGTTTATTCCATGTATAACAACACAATTTCTTCTATTTCCGTCAAAATTTCGAGTGTCGGTGGAGTTTCCGAAGCCATAGGAAGAGACGTTGTGACATTATCATGTTAATGAATGGACAAATTGTTCTCTCAAGAGTATAGCAATACTCCATAGAGGGAAGGTACTCGAAATGGACGCCAACTACCATTCTCCCTTTTGTTCACGGGCTAAAAATATCTCAATATTTTCATTGTTTTTTAATTTTGTGAATTATTTTTCATAGAATTCACCATCTTTGGTTTTTTTAAGCGAAAAAAATATGGCAGACCATAATATTGATGGCATTTTGATGATTCAATAAATTCAAGTGTCTTTCCTTGCTTGTTCTCCACATTCTTTGCGTTGAATTTCTCTTTTGACATCGTCATCACGTTGAATTGGTCTAAGTGTTAGAAGGGAATGGTTTATTGTTTCCTAAACTTAAACCATGTTATGTAGTTTCAAATCCAGCTTACATAATTGTATAAAATATGTTGTATTTTTTTTTATCTCGAAGAAAATGCTTACATGTACATAAACATTGTACTTAGAAAACCAATATAACAACTAATACAACGCCTAACGTCATATTCATAATCAAGATCCAATTACATTTCCTAATACTCAAAAACTTGAAAGTCAACTTAAACATTTCATTTTGAAGTTGGTTATAATCTTGGCACTCGATGGGAACAAAAGTATAGACAACGTACAATGCTCAACATATGCATGTTGGTATGAATCGAAATTTGATAAGTTTTAATCTTAAAAGTATTCACATGAACTGGTTAGAAGTTGTTCTACACATCCATTGTAAGTCATTTAATTTTGTTCTTAGTGCAAAGAAACAATTCATATCGATTTCAAGAGTGCAAAAGGACGCAAAAGTGACTATCGAATTCTGAGTTGTTGAGACGATTTTGAATTTTCTGTTGTTTTTTATATGGAATTTGGCAATTATAAAAAGAGTAGTCTAAAACTTCAAGGATTTGGGTTTTCTAGGTTACTAAAATTACTTGAATCTTATAAAAAAAATTCAACTGCTTGAAAATTTAAGAAAACATTTTGACTGATAGAAACCATCGATTTTTCAAATTAGAATTCGTTTAATTCCAATCACAATTCCGTCTTTATGTAGAACTTTTAGACAGCTTAGTATCTACTTTGATATTTTTTCTAGAATTTCGCACTCGAAAATGGCTATATCATAACTTTTTTAAAAATAGTTTCAACCTCTCAAATATGGCACCTAGATTACCCAATTTTATCATCTTCTCTTCAATGTACATGACATAAAATAATACCAAGCTTAATAATATCATGCATAAAATAAAACCACTTCTCTTCAATCTACATGACATACCATAATACCAATTTTAATAATACCACACATAAAATAATATTACTTTTAATTTGAATATTCATTAGGTATAGATGTTAAATTTTCGCATGATAATTATATTATTTATTCGACATTTTGTGGATAATGTTAAGTTGAAATCTAAAAATGTTAACAACCGTATTCAGAGACTAATAATAGTTGTTCTCATTCTATGTTGAGATTGAGATTGAATTATGATAGGTTTTTTCACCAAATTATATTTTTATAAGTGCTAAATTTAATTAGAATATATGTTCATGTTTATTATCATTAATATAAACAATTATAAATAATCTTTTGTGTTATTTTTATTGGTTGTTGTTATTGTTATTGGGTAATTGACCAGTTTTATTTTATTTCAAATTCCCTTTCATAAAAGTTTGAGGATATTATAATTTTTTTCATAGGGATTTGTATTATAATGTTGTGATTCAATTCTATAACTAAGGTTTACAAAATGGAAGGTAAGTCTCGAGGGCGTTAACTCTAGGTCTTTGTATGTTATGTTCAAAATATAATACAAACATTTTTTCCAAAAACGCCGAGTTAAAACACAAGATGGAAATTCATTTAAAGAAAAGAAAAAAATTAACTTATCCCACAACCCATAGTTATCTACGGTGTTGTCTTCATGCTCCATATTTGTAATAGCAAAGGAAACAAAGTGTTTAGCTCCAATAAAATGTGTGGGTTCAATAGAAACATAGTCCACAAGGGTGTCATGTAAGCTAGAGGAAGTTAAATCCATATAGGCGTCCATTCTAATACGTTGAGGAGGCACCGTGAATTTAGGAGGGTGCATGCGCCACTATACATTCTAAACATTAGGGACACATAATGGTTGATACCATCTCTATATTCTTCCCCTTTAAAATTGTCATGAGTTCCCAAGACTCCTCTTTCCTTTGTCTCAGATTGAGAATATGCTTACTAGTGTTAATGACATATTGATCTCAAATCCTATTATTTTCCTTCATTTAGCATTTGAATCCTTATTTCCAAAGGTTCCATTCGAGACTGAATATGTCACATTTCCATTTTTTTCACGACGTCTTTCTCACATTTTTTTAATGATTTTTGCAAGTCTTTCAAGTAGTAGAGGATGCAACAACAAATCTATCATTGACAATGTTCCATGGATACATACATAGAGTGGTGAGGAATACCCACAAATGCAAATTATTCATAGAGTTTAAAATTGAGATGCTACGATTTTCCTTTATGAAAAAACAATTCCCTATGCAACTTTCATGGATCCCTCCATTAAACCTCAACTGACTAGTTCATCCCATGTGTACAAACCGTCTCCACCACCATACCTCTCAAAATTGTGACAATGTGAATGGAGTATGTAGTGAATAAGTCAAGGTGTTGGCTAATGTTTGATCCTATCATCTATTTGTTGGAACATGTGTTACTTGGCTGGTCTCTCTCTTCCTTAATTGCATTCATGATGGGGGGATACATGGTGTTCATTGGATTGGGCCCCTTGTTTTGCATAGTATCCCTTCCCTTAGGTAAACCACCTTGTTTTCTCAATGTTTCCACCTCCATGTTAAAGTTGCAAAAAACATGGTAGAACTCTATTGTGTCAAATTCTTCTCTCAATATGCAATAGAGAAGGTCTGGAAAATTGAAAAAGTAGATGGAAGTGATCAATACTAAAGGGATTTATCATAATCTTGGAGTTGACAATTACCATGACAAACATTCTTTTATTTCTTAGAATAGTAAGACATTATGGTATATATAGAATTTATGTCTCACTCTATCACTCATGAAGATGAAATATTAATTTTAATTGTTTCTTTGCAATAGAAAAAAAAGCAATTTTTGAAAAATTAAAAGCTTTCCTCAATACACAAAACTCATACGCTCACCAAAATTTGAACCAATAGAAATATCATATCTTAATATTAATATTTATTTATATATATCATAATAAAATTTTATTAAAATTGAAATGGGTCATAATTTGATATTAAAAAAATGCCAAAAACGACAAAAGAATTTCAAATTTTTCCAAAACTAAAATAACACATTGTACATCAAGGAATTCGCCCACAATCCACTATTTTCCTGCAACCTTGAGGCTATTACATCTAATATTACTATAAGCTGGAAAATATTAAATGTTTACATAATGACCCAACAAGAAAACACAAAAATATACCATAAAAACCAAAGAAATCAGGGAGAACAATGGCCACTTTGAACTTCTTGACCAACCTTGTTATCTTTTTTCTTGTCCAAGAGATGGATATTCCTACAACGAAATTGGAAATATGTTCAACTGAGTCTTCATCCATAGGCCTAGAAATTAGATGTTGAGTGTGCCTTGACCAACCACCAACTTACATGTCTTGGTGAATTTCAACAATGATAGACAGTCGCTTATGATGATCACTCTGTACTCCCACTTGCCCCTTTAAATCATTGAAATGATTGTCTAGATGTGAGACATTGGAGGTGACCTACTAAATGGAAACCACTACCCCTTCTAGCTACTAGTTCACAAAGTATCACCTTCAAGTCCTGTATTTTGGCTTTGACCTCCCCAAAACTTGCAACCCAAGTTAGCTCTTCCATGTATGAAAACTCTACATTCTTCATTGCCAAAGATGGAATGAACCTCCAAAATACCTCCCGTCATGGATCGTGTAATAACCCAAAATTTCATAAAAATTTAAAATTTTTAAAGTGACATAAAATGTCTTGAATCGCAGTTTAGTAACTGCTAGCGGTTAGCGGAAAATGAAACAGTTTAACAAATTTTGAGGATTAGTTTCAAATACAGAAAAACTAATGCAACTTTAATTTTTATAAGTTATAGAAAGGGGACTTGCGTTTAGTGCTACTAGTTGTACTGACGATTTACTTTTGTCAAGTAGGTGAGAAACCATGTTTGAAATCGAGGCTTACTTAGCGTTCTGCTAACTCAAATGGACTTCTGGTTCTTACAGGTTCAGTAGGTAAGCGTATGATCAAGTAGGAATTTATTTTAAATTATGTCGAGAAGTACTTATTTAGCATGTTAATGATGCTAGTATATAAATTGATTATTAAGCTACAAGTCTCTGATGAGGTAAGGTAAATTCCTTTCGTTGTTTAGGATCTGTCATAGTATTTATATTTAAGCCATAATGACTTTTATCCTTAACAAAATTAATGCTATTTACAAGAATGAGTCCTTCCAATGTTTCTTTCTGTCGTAAGATGATTATCTTCTATAAATTATAGTACCTAGTCAATTATAGATTTCCACAATGAGCATAGAGCTCATGATCTTGGTGTATCATTACTCCGACTGTTTCGTGATCTTACTGCTATTTTATGTTTATAACTCAAGTGTACTGCTCTTTAAGTATGAACATAACCTTTTGTTTTTCGTTGGTAAAGTTTACAATGAGTTATTAGTTTTTTTATGAGAAACTCTTGCAATAAGGTTTGTCTTCAGTCTCCTTGAAGACTCCTTCATTTATCAGCATCGAGTTTTTATGTGGAGACGTTAAAAGCTTTTCTAGTTTATAAAATAAATCATAATAACATTATATCAACACTCTATTTTTCCTTTACTAGCCATGAAACAATACCAAACTTGTTTGATTTGTTGCAAATATGATTATCTTCTTACACAGCTAGTAGACAAGCTGTATTCTTAATCTCTAGATTATAACCATGATATAAGTGTTATTTTCTATATTACAAAACTATGTTGACTTATGTTTTAACAATATCAAACTATACCGATCATCCTAACTTATAACCTAAGATAGTTGTATCTACCTATCAACTACTATATGTAACCGAAACTAAAGGCAATATACATTATAAGATTTGCTCCTATAATATACTAATTCCAAGGCATGGTATAATATTATCGATGGCAAAGTTGACATGATAAGCAATCATATGAAATATTATAATATGGTCGATAGCATGATTTGTATTATTGGCAATGATATGCTTTATAATCGAATGTGCAGCGTTGACAATAGAACTCGACCCACACTTGGTTAAATTTTTGGAAGGGCACGTGGACAAGCCTCCTCCATGTGTTGGTTGACTTAAAACGAATGAAACCCTACTCCTTTGCATTTTTCTCCGAGGGTTTCTCCTCCTGCAGGCTGCGCTATGAGTCCTTGCGGCCATGGGAGACCTGCAACTTCCTTAAACTTTGGCGTTGTAGCCTGCATTACTGTGCAAAGTGGTTTATGGTATCATGGTTTGTGTTTTGGTTTCTTTTGAGAGTTAAGGGAAACATAGTGTGAGTGATTTAAGGCTTCTTTATGTGGCTTGAAGTCTATAACTGGTTTTACCCTTGTGTCTGCTAGTTCTTTGCCTTGGCATCGTAGAGCTTGAGATTATCTATTTGTTGTCTCTATCGCAAAGTTGGCTTAAGGGTTTCCTTGGTTTAGTGCATTCGAGTTGGGTGACTGATTCTTCTCGGATCCAATTTCTTCTTGTTCATAGGCATACACTTTTACCTTGCCGAAATTCCTTTTCTCAAATTATTTACTAAGTTAGGGTTTTAGTATTTTATGACTTAGAGTTTAAAATATTGTTTGGATTATGTTCTTGCAGGCTGCCGCTAACAACTCCAGGCTTGGAGTGGAAAGCAAGCTTGCGCATTCAAAACTTCATGGGCTTCCAACTGGTAAGCCACAGTCTCGTCGTGGGTTCTCCCTGCTTGTGGTTTGGGTTATTGGATGAAGGTTCCTGTGGTTGGAATCATGGCTTCAAACTCTCTGTTGGTTATGATATTTAGTTTGTCGTTTATTACCATATTTTAATTGAAAACCTTTGTGATACTTCGCTGGGTAGCACAAGCTCTTGAAGCTGTGATGTATATGTGGTTTCGGTTAAGCGGTTTCAGCCTTATGGATTAAGTGATGTAATGCTGCTGTTTAAGATTATAAAGGACCTCCTCTATGCTCAGAGATGTTTATGTGACTTCTGTCTCGTTTGTTTCAGTTTTCCTATTTGAAATTAAGAAAAGAAGACTGTGGAAACATTCAAGTTATAGATGAATTGGGTTTTACTTATACTGTTAGTAAAGTATCTTGTTACAGTAATATAAAAGACTTTTGTGTAATTGGTTTTATTAGCAGTCTTGGGTTTCGATCCTTCGATTCTACAGGCTATAAACCTACCTTTGATTACGGATTTTATAATGCAAATGGTTAATAATTACTGGTTTATTTTGTTCATGATTTACATATGTATTGTATTTATTAATACTCTATATTATAATAAATTTTAAAATATTGTTTAATTTCTAGAACTCGGCTTTAAAGGGTTTTGAAAGAAATACTGTAAAACCCTACAGTTTATGAAATAAATCCTTGATTAAATTTACAGCATTAATAATTCTATTTTCAAAATAGGATAAAGAATGATGAAGTGACTTATGGTTATAAGTTTGATACTAGCTTGTTAAAATAAGAAATCCTAAATAATTTTGATAGTTTTTACTTCTAGTTTTTAGTTTAAGAAAAATTACTCAGGGTTTTAGTGTAGACTACTTGAAACTAGGGCATTGTTGACTTTCAGTATTTATTTTTGTAATTTTGTAATATAAAAGGATTATAAAAGAATCCTCTGGTTCTGGATAAAACACACACACTAGCCTGTAATGTTAATGTTTATGAACTGTTTTACTATTTCCTTTTCACATGGTTTTTAACTGTTTGTTTACTTACTTTACTTCTGTTAACTATAGTATCTATACTTTTTAACAGTATACTAATAATGGAATAATAATAATATTTATTGTTTCTTTTATACCTATTTTTCTATTTAGTTAGCTACAGTAAATAAAGCAGAATGATACATAACACTGCTATTTAGTGTAATTCATAAAGATTGAAGTAAAATCTAGCTACTGTTTACATTCAAATAAAAGAATCATATCTACTGTTTTCATTCCAATAAAATAATCATTTCATTTATCTAAGAAATCCAATTGTGCTAGAGTACGACCTGAGTTCAGGTGTGGAAAAACACAGCTTGGAGATTTTAATTTTATCTGTTCACTATTTACATAATTATTTATATTTCTACTATAATCTATAATTTTACTGAATCTAACATTACTCAGTTACTTTTCATCCATAAACCTTAAACACTAACATGCCTGTAGTAGATAAACTAAGAATTATTTAACTGAAGACAATAAAATAAAATAGAACATGTTGAGGACAAGACAACAACAGCTTAAGGAGGTTGTTCCTCCCAGCCAAACTCTTGGAGAGCGCTCAAACAACGCTTCCTCAGGACCCCCGAGCTTGTTCCTGGTCTTCTTGGCTGAGAACTGGGTGGAGAATGCAACTGTATGACCTCTATCACCTGGCTGGTCCAATTACCTTAGTAATAAAAATCTGCTCTCAACAGTATGATCTTCAGCTTAGAAGCTGCAACTAGATCAATCTCAACAATCATCCCCTCAAACACACTCCAGAGTCCCCTCCATTGAATTTCTCTTGAGTAAATTCATTCACCCTAAATGATCACTTCTCTAGAATGAGCAGCCTCAGCTCTCTTCAATGGGAAATTTTATAGAGATGCCTAGGTCTTCTAGGTCAGTTTTCATTAAATGAGCCACCTCCTCTGATTCCACTTTCTTGGGGAATCATGACCACAAATATAGGGAAGTTGCCACCTACAACTATTGGAAGTGGTTTGAGGATGCTGCCACTTGTCAGTTTGCTCTCCACCCAGTCTCCTCCACCAATTAACCAGTAAACACTCTTTTAACAGCTTCCCTAAGCTGTTGTCTCCTCATTTATTTATTTATAAATAAAATATTTTGAATTTACATTAAATTCTTGACCCCACTGGGTCATCAATTACAACTTAGCATGAAATTTACCACAATGTTCCTCAAATATTATAAAATTATTTTTGCAAATTGGGGCATGTGATAGATCGTAAGTAAAATTCCTCAAGAGAATGCAAAAAGGAAAAGACCTAGTGCCAAACAAAGCATCAACTCTCCACCTAGGATCTAGATGCCAACTCCCAGCCAAGCATATACCCATAACTTCATAGATAATCCTTTAGATAAAAATCACAAAGTGGCCTCAACGACCACTAGAATCAAACACCACATAAAAAAATCCCATAATTATTCAGTTTTAAACTAGAGAGCATCATATAACTTGAGCACAAAGCCAAACTCACCAAAGAGAAGGAATTTCGTGAGAGTTATCTCATAAGCATGATTAAATACTGAGTAACGCCACTTCCTTGGTTACTGTAATTTCAATGGGTGGAATTCATGCATAGTGCATGAATTGAGGTAGTCCTTAATCGAATTCTCATTCAAATTAATACTAAGGGAGCCACTTGTGTTCATGGTGGCCCCCATTTTGAACCCCTCTCCGAAATGGTGGCTTGATTTACAAGTCGATATTAGCCACAAAGTTAGTATTCCAACAAATGCACATGATTTTGGGGTTTTGATCCATCATAGGATGATCCACATGGAGATTGACGGTCACCCACCTATTCCACTAGCTCAAAACAATTGTCCATTGTGGTAGTTTCCTAGTTATTTTTTTACGGTTTTTTGGGCTCCAAACTTCTGGGGCCATTTAGAGGCCCTAAATGACGATTTTGGGCGATTCAAGGGAGAAAATGGTTGCCTTTGGTATTCATTTGGTTATGGTTGGAAGATGTAAATCTTGGTTAGAACTTTCCAACAGGCTATCGAGCGCCCAAATCGAAGATCGTATGCAAAAGTTGTGACCCTGAGAAGTTGACTGTTCAACTAACCACCTTGGAGCCGCAAACTTTATGACAGATCATCTTCTAGGGTTATGTTTTGGACTTTTGGGGTTCTCGCCCTCATGCTTATTATAAATAGGGCATTTTAGCCTCATTTTGTATTCATCTTGGCACATATGAGTATAGTAGCCACATCTCTTCTCAGAGATAGCTACCACCATTCTAGTTGTTGTATTTACAATATGTTCTGTTCCCACCATTTAATAGAATATGTGTTTACTGTATATCTGTTTTCATTGCAATATGTTTGTGTTTATGATTCTATATATGTTCTTTCATTTCGTTCACACATAAATCCAGATTGTAGGAGATCCACAATATAATATTGCAGTCTACCCACAATCATGTCTTCTTTACATTCCCTTTTTCTTGTTTGTGAAATGACAAGAAGGAAATCCCCATAATTATGACATTATGGATGCCAATAGAAACAATGAAGTCTAATCTCATAAAGAAGGCATATCATTTTACCAAATTAATGGTGTTCCGTCTGTATATTTCAGAATTTAAACCTATAAAATACTATATCTTAATATTAATTATTTATATATCATAATAAGTTATATCATTCAAACATAATATTGAAAGAGTTTCAAAAATATACCTTAACATTAAGTTATATGTTATGAACATTTTGAAATGAAACTTTATATATTAAATTTATTTTATATTTTTATTTACTATAATAAAATTTGATAAATAATTTAACTTCAATGCAATGACAATATGTTATGAACATTTTGAAATGAAACTTTATATATTAAATTTATTTTATATTTTTATTTACTATAATAAAAATTTGATAAATAATTTAACTTCAATGCAATGACAATATGTTAGTAAACATAGTTTCATTACCTTGTTTTCTTTCATAATCTGGAAAATAAATTAATATAACTAAATTGAAAATGAAAAATAACTAAAAGTTTGCATAAATATACAAATTCTATACATTATGTTATGAAATAGTTAATTTACTACACAAATTCCACACTTAAGAAATAACTAATTTAGATAACAACAAGAGCACATGTGTCATGTCCTTGCTCGTTTGTCATGTCCTTGCTCTTTTGCAAGGCAAGAATTTTTGAATTTTTGAATTCACAGATATTCTAAATCAAAGTGGTGGTTGTGGTTGACTAGATCAAGAACATAATAATAATTAAGCATTATATATAAATTATAAAGTATAATTAGTTATTGATTTTAAAAATAATATTATATATTTTAATATTTATTTTATAAAAATAACTTATATAAAAATAAAATAAAATAAACAATAAAATAATTATTTTTAATATAATTTTATAAACTTTATAAAATATTTTTTAAATAAAAAATGCAAATAAAATAAAAAAATCTAACCTAACAAATCTATAAAAGAAAGAACCCGCCACAAGTTACTTACTATGAAATAGAGTCGCATTTTACCAAAAGTCATAAGTCTTAAGTGTGCATCTTTTTTCATCAGACATAAGCGTGCATCTTAAAAACAAATTAGCTTTAAAAAAAAGTTTTGAAATGGTTAAAATTTATATAGATTATTATAACTATTTTGGATAAAATTTATATAAATTAGACTTTAAAAATCACCAGTAAGTTATATTTAAATGATTGATTTTTTTTTTATGATTTAAATATAACAAATATAATATATATTTATCCACCCTACATATTGTATATTAGCTATACTATGAAATTTATTGCCAAAAATCTCCATTTACCAAAAGTAGGTAGGGTAAGGCTTCATGACTGAATAAGTGGTATAGGTATGACTTAGGTAGTGACTTACTACCCTCAAAAACCAACCCAAAAAAAAATATCAAAACCAACTATACAAATTAATCAAAAACCAACCAAAAAAATATCAAAACCAAATATACAACTTAATCATAAATCAGAATAAGTAAGTCAGTCCAAAAGTCAGTAATCAGAATAAGTAAGTCAGTCCAAAAGTCAGTCCAATCAGAGTTAAGGACTATAAAGTTTATGATTAATTTGTATTGTCCTTAACTCTGATTGGACTGATTTACTGATTCTGATTACTGACTTTTGGATTGACTTACTGATTCTGATTTATGATTAAGTTGTATATTTGGTTTTGATATTTTTTTTTTTGTTGGTTTTTGATTAATTTGTATAGTTGGTTTTGATATTTTTTTTTGGTTTTTGAGGGTAGTAAGTCACTACCTAAGTCATACCTATACGACTTATTCAGTCATGAAGCCTTACCCTACCTACTTTTGGTAAATGGAGATTTTTGGCAATAAATTTCGTATATACAATATGTAGGGAGGAATTCATCTTTATAGAATTATGATTTAAAAAGAAAATGATAATATATAATATGATTGAAATTAAAAAGAATTATAAATATAATGATGATGATAATAGTTAATATTCACTTTGAATTAATTTGGGTTTAACAAATTTTGAAAGGATTACTTTGATTGTTATAAAATTTTATTTTGGTGTTGAATACGTTTAGAATGAAGGTTTCCTAGGTCGAGTTCCTAGGTCTCCATAGTTTTGACATGTTAGAAAGTTAAGAAGGTTTGTATTGTAGCAAAGATTATGATAGTGTGATAAAATGTGGGTGTATAGAGAGCATTTTAGGAGAAAGTGGCTTTCATCATCAATGTTAGAGATGGCAATTGCTTTTCACCCATGGTTGAATTGTTCCAGAAACTAATCAAATATTTTGCTCTTTCAAATGAAGATAATGACATATTTATAGTATCTTAATTTCCTTTAACGTATATATATTTGTCTAATATTAAATATAATTATTAAATTAAAAAATGTATAAAAATATAACAATAAAGTAAGCCAATTGTTAAATTTTTTAATAAATTTATTTGAAAAAGAATTTTTATATAATTATTTAAATTTTAGTCTCAATAATATCATCTTCATTAAAGTAATATTAATTAAATACATCTAAATTTTAATAAATTAAAATTAAAATGAATGTATTTTTTATTATAGTAATTATTTACCCTAATAATATGATCTTCATTGAATTAACTATAATTATCATATATATTTTAAACTTGATTCTAACATTATTTTTAATGAAAACAATCTCACTCCAACATAAAACATTATATATCTAATGATAATGCTTTTATGAAAGGATTCTAAAGATGTTGTTATGAAATATGTTGTAGTTGATCACTTTTTATAGTGATAATTATCTTTTGATGAAACATTTCTAAGTTATTCGAAGTGGGAGTCTTTTGAGAAGGTTCACTACTTTTTTATTTTTGGATATTTCAATTCAATGAAACTCTAACAGATAAGTGGACGGCTAGAAGACATCTATGCACAATATCAAGACATCTATGTACAATATAATTTATTTTAATAAATGAATTATGCATTTTTATAAGATTTTTTTTTAAATATTCAAGAATGAATGTTACATATGAAATGTTTGGTATTGCTATAAAGAAAGAGTTATGCATATCACATAGCGTATCTATCACAAGCTATATATTGGAACAAATTTTTTTGGATTTTATTTTATTATGTGTACATGTTTTCTTTACTAGGGGAATCAACAACTTGGATGAGACTGGTACTCATGCGACACAGGGTCCAAGGGTCCAACCCCGTCTGGTACCACTATACTCCTAGGTGTAACCACACAACTTGCAAACATAGAAAACGTGTAAGCCAAGATGATTTGAACTCGTGATCTGTATTTACAACATGTCCTTTATATCATGCAAATTGTCAGTTGAGCTACACCTTTGTAGACATTATGTAAACATGTTAATACAAACCTTTGATTTTTATTTTATTGTTTTAATAACACAAATAACATGCTTGAGAAAGTAACCCTTTTTCCTATGTGGTATTTAAAAAAAATTGCATATAGATTTGAAATAGTTGAAATATAGATTTGGTATAGCTTTGGTTTTCTTAGTTGACATGGTGTGTCAAAATATGTTAAAAAATAAAATATGTTTTTAAAAATTAAAAAGAATATTTAATATACTTATTATTATTTTTCCATTCCAAGGACACAAGAGACAATATGAATCCTTTTCTATGTTTGTATGCATCCATTGTAAAAAAGAGCCATACTTCACCATAAATTTGTGCATAAGAAAATCAAAGAAATTAGGAGAGAGAATTTGTTTCATGCAATTTAGAGGCCCTCATTTTGGAGCAAGTGTAAGAATAACAAGTGGACAAGTGTTTGAACCAATTAACCCAATATTAAGCTTAATTTTGGCCACTCTTGTTGGACAGCTACTTCTCGCAATGTGAGTGTATGCATATATGTTATATTACATGGTCACTCCCTAAACTTCAAGCTGGAAAATCTATTAATTTCCGTCGCAAGCAAATTTTATTCTTTGCTTTGATATTTGCTTCTATTGTTACAAATTGAATAGTTCAAAAAGTGATATAAGAGATACTGGTAAGGACGTTGAGTATTTTGTGTAGTTATTATGGATTAGTGAACATATCTATGTTTTTTTGTCTCAACATTTGAATATTTAATCTCTCAATTTCAAGTGTTTGACTTAGAAGGTGATAAGCCGAATGAATTCCACTAGGAATATCATCATTTTGTTTGCATGAAATATATTATTAACATTCCCTTTGATGATAGAGTAGCAATGACTTCCCCAATAGAGTGTGTGTACACTGACTATGTTTTCATTGATTGTCCATTAGACAACGATGGGTCAATACCTAATTCTCTTTGTTTGTTCTTTTAATGTATTTAATGTAGAGTGTGTGTACACTGACTATGTTTCCATTGATTCCCCATTAGACAACGATGGGTCAATACCTAATTCTCTTTGTTTGTTCTTTTAATGTATTTAATGTTGTGACCAATAATCCTTAAATGACTTGGAATTATAGTTTCTCTAAAGCCAACTCTTTGTTGAATTTTGGAAAGAATGGAGTTTTTTAATCCATTTTGGATGGTGCATATAAACCATTGTTATTAGAGAGCTTGTAATTGGTCTCTATTCTTGGTGGGTAATGGACAAAGTGAAGTTGTATAAGTCAGCTAAGTAGAGTTTATTTTCTTTGGTGGGAAATAGTGATGTAGTATGCCCAATGCATTGGAAAGAAAGAAGGATGACATGGAGGTGTCAAATGATAAAGCATCGTTGGATGCTCATTTTATTTTGAAACCCAACAATGAATATTGACATATTTGAGTGACAGACACGATGGAAAATCTTGACTACACATCTCTTAGCACCTCATAGAATTGTGGCCAATCACGTCAATTGTCGAATCAATGCTTTGAGAAAGTTAAAAGGAATTCAAGATGGTGTTTTATTAACAAGTTGGTTAAGCTTTGTTTGCATCTACAAGCAACCATGTTGAATAAGGAATGAGAGTGTTGGGCATGGTGGTGAGGAGGAAATTTCTAGTGGGGAACTAAGGTATATAGTTGATGGTATTTGGCATCTCTCAGTCTTAGCCTAAAATCTCAAACTCAAAGAGAAATAGATATGTTGGTGAAAGGACAAGTGGTCAATCTTTTCTCAAACAATTGGTAAAGTAGTATCAACTGAAAGTTTTTAAGAGATGTTGCATCCTTGAAAAATGCCTTTGGTGTGAATATTGTTAATATGCATGTCCAAAGATTCTAAGGCTTCTTGTATTGGAACTCTAATCATATTTTGACATGCAATTTAATATACGAAATAGTTCATTATGTTTAAAACACAAGTCATTATAGTAATCTACATAAAGTCTAGGAAGATGGTTTAATAAAAGAAAAATAATTACCTTGTAGGCAAACTATATTTTAAACTTTCTGCAACAACACATTCCTATCATATTTATAAGATAAATAGAAGAAAATAATTACCTTGTGAAAGACTTGTAGGCAAACTATAATTTGAACTTTTCGCAATAACACATTCGATCATATTTGATAGGATAAAATAACTATACTAAGTTAATGTAATATTTACATCGAAGGTGTTAAACAATGGAGACAAAGTCTCAAAATATTCCTTGCCAGTATCTCCTATGTTATTTTGACACCAGTCTCATGGTTTTTGATGCGTGGTTTTGTTGACCAGGTTTCACAGATCTTTATTTGATAATGATCAGGTGTCCTAGAAGGCTACAGTTATGGTTTCGTTAACCGGGTTCAAGCTTAGGCTTCTCATGGCGGGTGTGAGTGTCCTTTGAAATACTATGTGTGCTTTATCTGGCCCATATCTGAACACTGATAAGCAAGTCAAATAATATTATTATCGTATTGAAGTTACTTTCCTTTGGTTGGATAGCTTACAACTTGCCCCATGGGGAAGGGACCTTTGAATCCCAAACCGCTGCTGAACCCTGCACTGCTCGAGAACCTGGATGATGAGGAAGAATACAAAAGGGCCACTAAGAAAGGGGAAATATTAGATGAATTTGAAGCCCTAGTAGATGGGTTGACGACCCTCTTGCCACAAATGATAACATAGTGTTGGATGCATCCTAAAATGATAGCAGAGTGAGTGATTCTACTACAAATTCAACCAATCTTCATGGATCATATGCAGGGTCATAGGCTTGGAAAGAACTAGAGATTCTTGTTTTTGGAGGTGCCCCCATGGCTCTTAGAAAAGAGGTAATTTATTTTGTGTTTCATATTTTTCACAAATGAATTTGGTTTTCCAAGTAGTGAACATTGGATACAAATTAATGGCTCTATTCTTGACAAGGTGAATTGAGGTTTCATTAGAGGAAATTTCAACTCAAAATGGGCTTCCTAAGGAAAATTGATAAAATAATAGTTAAAATTATAAAATAATATTTATTAATTTTGGAGGAAGAAAAGAAAAAACTACTTTTTTTGTTCGTATTTTTGACATATCTCCTTGTGTTTTTACTCAAATTTAGATCAGAAAAGCTCGTTAAATGCGAAATTAAATTTTGCATCCAATAAGTACCCACTCAGCATACTTTTGAACAATTCTTAATTTTTCTTTTTTGTATCAATGATTGTAATAAATTGTTGAAACCAAATAGAAAGTTGGAATTCAGAGAATTGATGTACAACATTACATGTATGGGTGGTGATAAGACATAATTTACTATCCCTTAATAGATAACATAGGTAAAACTAGACAATGTGTAATAAAATCTAGCATTAAATCTAAGATATCAATAAAACCCTGACTGGAATTTACAGAGGGAAGAAACGGGCAACTCCCATGCACCCAATGCATTATATCGTACGCATGGATTAGCGAAAAGTAGTTGGAATTTTATTGGGAACTAATAAAAGACCCTGGGTAGCCCACACCAAGAATAAATAAGCCTTTAACGGTAGCTTAAATTTTGTATAAATGAAATTGAAAAGTGTCGAAGTGGGTATTGATTGAACACCTTTATGGAAGTGCATAAATGTAGGGGCTAGTAGTAAAAGAAAGAGGGGCTTCACAGTCACTGGTTACCTATAATGTCTCTTACGATATTTCCATGTTCATTCATCTTACATACTCTCAATGCTTTCAATTAAGACCCTAACCAATGAAAATACCATACGTATATACTCCAAGGAATTCTTATTTTGTTTCCACCACTTGGGAGCTATGGAACATTATGAAGTAACAGTATTAGCAATTTAATATGGAGAGAAACTTCCAAGGCTTTTAATATTGGCTTCCAACTTTAAGATAGATTGTTGTTTGGGTACACAGGGTACTCCAAAAAGACCGAACATCTAGAGCAACCACTTCACACAAACAGATCACAGATCGATACACCGATATTTTGACGTGGTTTAAACCCTCGAGAGGGAAACACTCCATGGCCCCAACCAAATAGCTACTTGAGGCAGTTTATTATGCAAAAGAAAGAAAGTTACAAATGAGCTTCTCATAATCGATCAACTAGCCAAGGACCCTATATGCTCTTTAAATAGATATCATGGACCAATCGGGTGCTAAGCCACGGATCAAGGGTAGGTATGATCTAAGAGAAGTTGAACCATCAGATCACTTTATGTCTAGAACATATCATGACCTTCAGATTAGAATATTTACAAATGCATACTAATGCATACTAAAGAAACACACTTTACCTATTGGATATATTACACAAGTTGATCTTAACTAACTCGTAAGTGTCTAAATATCCTAACATCCACCCTTAAGAACAACTTGGGATAGGATTTTAGTATTTACAAAAGTGACACTATTAGGAGAAGGAAGGAGGCATTAGAGCCTATCCCCCCTTAATGACAAGTTCCTAAACTCCTAACATAGATCGAAGTTTAGAAAACTTCGCTTATGTAAGAGACTTGGTGAATATGTCTGCAACTTGATCATCTGTAGGGAAAAAGTGCACTTCAAGAATGTGATCGTAAACAAGATTTCTGATGATGTGTATATGTAGCTCAATGTGTTTTCTACGTTGATGTAGAACTGGATCTTTGGCGAGCTTGTTGACACTTTGATTATCGCACCAAAGTGGAGTAGGTTGTTGTTGTTCGAATCCAAACTATGAAAGGATCTGTTGAATCCATAAAGGTTCCTGACTGGCATTAACTACAACTCGATATTCTACTTTTGTTGAAGAAAGAGCAAGAGCTTGTTGTTTCTTACAAGCCCAAGTGACAGGTCCAGATCCCAGACTAAAAACATAACCTGTAGTAGACTTTCGATCATCAAGATCACCGGCCTAATCTGAATCAATGAAACCAACCAACAAAGGTGTCCCCCCCTGTACTGTAATGAATTGCAAACTGAATTATACCTCAAATATATCGAAGTATTCTTTTTGTTGCTTTCCAGTGACTTTCATGAGGTGTTTGCATATAACGGGAAACATGACCAACGACAAAGTAAAGGTCAGGATGGGAATGAGTCAAGTATAAGAGACTACCAACAAGCTGATGATACAAGGTGACATCTACTTCAGGTGAAGTACAAGTGGCAGAAATTTTAACTCCAGACTAGAAGGGAAAAGGGGATAGTTTACAATCTTCCATGTGAAAGCGACGAAGAAGGTCACAAGCATACTTAGACTGGGAAAGAAAGATGCCTATTTTGGTTTTCAAGACTTGGAGACCAAGAAAATAATGCAAATGTCCTAAGTCTGACATTTCAAAATTTTGCTTAACACTGGATTTCACATGGGTTAAAAGCTTAGGTTCACTACGAGTAAGGATAAGATCATCAACATAAAGAACAAGTATGATGAGATGGTTTCCTACTTTTTTGGTATAGACATTGGGGTCAGAATGGCATCTAGAAAAACCAGTGTCAAGTAGAAAGCTATCCATTTTGGCATACCAAGCTCTAGGAGCTTGCTTAAGGCCATATAAGGATTTCTTAAGGAAAAAGACAAGGCTAGAGTTATTCTGAACATATCCAAGAGGTTGTTCCATGTAAATTTTATCCTGTAAATCACAATGTAAGAATGAAGACTTGACATCCATTTGATGGACGTCCCAGTTATGTAATGCAGCAAGGGAAAGAACAAGGCAGATGGAGTTCATTTTTGCAACATGAGCAAAGGTTTCATTGCAGTCAATCCCTTCAACTTGGGAAAAACCTTTGGCAACTAACCTTGCCTAAAGTCTTTCAACACTTCCATGTGAAGCATACTTAGTTCTATGGACCCATTTACATCTGACAAGTTTTATTCCTTTTGGAAGAGATATAGTGACAAGGTTGATTCTGATTTACTATTAATATATTTTTAGGCATATCGATATTGACCTACACACCGTATACAAGGCTATCAAATCTGAATCAACGATGCCACAATAAGTACCTTAACAGTGCACCCTATCAACAACTGATTTACACCCCAAGAACTATATAATTGACACATTCATAACATATATTAAATCTTAAAATCCTACCACTATTCACCAAAATTTTAATTAAATTGTGATTAAATTCAAATCTCAATTTTGATTTCATAAAGAGATTCTATATTGACAAAAGTGTTGACAACATAAGAAATAGGAAATTATATAGTTAAATAAGTTTTTAGAAATTTCACAAAGTGATGAAGTTGAAACAAATAATAACTTGATTGGATTATTAGATGAAAATGAGAACTTTTCGGATTCTCATAGAGTGTTGAAGTTGAAACAAATAATAAATTTACTATATCATAGATGAAAATGGGATTTTTTTTGGAATTTCCACAAAGTGATGAACTATCTTTTATAACCATGAGTTATGTTGGAAAAGGATGTTGTAGAAAAATGTAATCTATATTAAAGGAGGAATGTGTTTAAAATTAGAGAAACCAAGGAGGAAACCAGCAGAGCACAAAGGCTCTCTCACACACACATGAGGAGAAACACTCAACTCAATTGTATTCAGAAATAAAGATTACATTTATAGGAAAATCATAAACTTAATTAGATCCAATAAATGTGGATCAAATCCACCAGCATAGGAGTTGTTTGAACAAGAACCCTAGATATAGAAAACATATGACTATTTCTGCATTATATCTAACAGCCTCCCTTAATGTAGAAATGGGTTATTGACAACACATAATTTCTTCCTAAGATCCTCAAAATGGATCCTTCCAACATGTTTAGTAAAGACACCAACAACATTTTCACTTGTGTTACAATAGATGAGTTCAATTTCTTGAGACTCAATCTTTTCTCTGACAAAGTGATGTTGTAGCTCAATATGTTTAGATTTGGCATGATAGACTGGATTGTGTGCCAGCTTAATTGAGCTTTGATTGTCACATTGGATTCTAGTAGCTTGTATTTGTTGTGTTCCAACATCTTCAAGAATGTGCCTCAACCAAATGGCTTCACAAGTAGCACTGGTTAATGCTTTGTATTCAGCTTCTTTAGATGACAAAGAAATAGTTAGTTGTTTCTTACTGCTCCATGATATGATTCCCGAACCAATATTAAATGCATATCCAGAAGTGGATTTTCTGTCATCAGGATTTCCTACCCAGTCAGAGTCAGAGTAACCTACCAACTGAACATTAGATATGTTAGTATATAAAAGACCATAATCAACAGTTCCTTTTAAATATCTTAGGACTTGCTTTGCATCTTTCCAATGTGTTTCACATGGCTTAGACAAGAACTAACTAAGGATGCTAATAGAATATGATAGGTATGGCCTTGTAGTAGTGAGGTAGTTCAGACTACCCACTAGTTGACGATACAAAGTACCATCGGCTTCTTTAGATCCATCACCGTTGTATAATTTGACATTTTGATCCAAAGGAGTGGATACAGATTTTCATTCATTCATTTGAAACCTGTCAAGCATTTCCCTTGCATATTTTCTTTGAGTGATGAATGTTTTACCAGATTCTCTCCAAAAAGCAATGCCTAAACAATAATGTAAGTCACCAAGGTCTTTCATTGCAAATTCCTGTGACAAATTACTTTTAATATATGCAACTAATTGATATGCTTTACCTGTAATGATAAGATCATCCACATATAGGGATATCAAGCAAACATTTCCCTGTTTATCTTCTTTAATATATAAACTTGAATCATTTTTACTTTTGAGAAATCCTTGCTGTTTGAAGAAGGTGTCAATCTTAATATACCATGATCTAGGAGCCTGTTTCAGTCCATAGATCGATTTGTTTAACCTGCACACAAATTGCTCTTGTCCTTTCTGAACAAAACCTTCAGGCTGCACTAAGTATACTTCCTCTTTTAAATCACCATTTAGAAAAGAATATTTGACATCTAACTGGTGTATTCTCCAATTATGTTTAGTAGCTAATGTGACTAACAATCTGATAGTGTTTAACTTAGCTATTGGTGCATATGTCTCTTCAAAGTCAATCCCCTTTTGCTGAGAATAACCCTTAGCAACTAATCTTGCCTTGAACTTGTCAATACTACCATCTGCTTTAAGTTTATATTTGAATAGCCAGTCTGATCCTATGGGTACTTTATCTTTGGGTAATTCTACTAAATCCCAAGTTTTGTTTCTCATAATAGAATTATATTCTTCATTCATTGCAGTTACCCATTCTTCCTTATCTTTGGCTTGTTCATAATTTAATGGCTCTATGACATTGATTATACTAGTCATCAAGGCATAATATCTAAACTTTACTAGAGGATGAGTTTGACGAGATGAACTTCTAGGTACTAGAGTACCTATTGGAGTTTCATCCATGATTCTTTTGTCTTTTGTTGTTTCATCATCTGAGGTAGTATCACTCATGCTTGATTCCTATTCCTGAACTTGTTGTTGTTCTTGCACCTGCTGTTGATCTTGCACTTTTTGAAGGATTTTATCTATTTTGGCATGCTCATCTCGGATCAATTCTTCATTAGCATTATTCATCCTGTTACACATATCTGTGTTTTCATGAAATACAACATCTCTACTAGCAATCAATTTGTGTGAACTAGGATGAAATAGTTTGTATGCTTTCTGATCATCATAGTATCCAACAAAGATACATTCTATGGATTTTGCATCCAATTTCCTTCTAACATCTTTAGGTATGTGTGCAAAATCCCTAGAACCAAATATTCTTAAATGAATAATTTTAGGTTTATATCCATGAAAGAATTCAAAGGGGGTTTGAAGTTCTAGTTTCTTTGTTGGACTCATATTCTTTAAGAAACATCATTATTAATTGCTTCAGCCCAAAAGCCATTGGAAATATCTTTACCTTGGAGCATGTTGTGAGCACATTCCACCAATGTTCTATTTTTCCTTTCAGCAACTCCATTTTCCTTAGGTGTATCAGTGACTGTGAATTGTTGTTGAATTTCATTTTTTGTACAGTATCTTCTGAAAGCTCCAGAAGTGTACTCACCACCTTGGTTCGATCTGAGTATTTTAATGTGTTTACATGCATGCTTCTCAAATTTGATTGTGAATTCCTTGAAGTATTCGAATACATCGCTTTTCCTTCTGATGAAGTAAGCCCATGTGAACCTAGATCTATCATCAACAAATATCATAAAATACCATGCACCACCAAGTGATCTGGTCTGCATAGGTCCACATACATCAGTGTGTATTAGTTCAAGGAGTTGAGTCTATCTATTTTCTTCATGGTTAGGAAATTCATTTTTGTGTTGTTTTCCCAGTGCACATGCAGCACATTCAATATGATCATTTTTAATGACAGGAATACCTTTAACCATTGAATTTTTCTGTAATAAGATGATATCATTATGATTGAGGTGTCCATACCTTTTGATCCGAAAACAAGATCTTTGCTACTCTATAACGTTAACATGAATTGCATTAAGAGCATGAATGAAGCTCACAAATCCATAAGAAGAGAACCAAACAACATAGACAATACGCACATAAAGACAACAAGTTGATAATGGAGTTCATCCAGGATGGAATACGTCTTTGGGCCTGCTTCTCAATAGGAGGGCCGATATATAATCTTAGCATAAGGAAAAATACATGGAAATGATACAATGATACCTTGGCGACAATGGTCAGGAAGAGAACCGCTGCCCAAAACACAACAAGACTGCTTCCAGCAACTCCGAAGCCTAAAGACGGTGTAAAATGAGTATAAACACTCGTACCTTCCTCCTATAGAGCTACGCAATCTCCCTTCTCTCCTTTAGCGACAAAGTCTCCACTCCAAAGCATGAGTGGCAAATGGCAACTAAGGGGGCTTATATAGCCATGACTTGCCCCTCTTCACATTTTCCTCATGTTCTCTTTGGTTACAACAAATTTTTCCCAAGAAGGCATATGGTTCCAACTCACCACACTTGGTCAGGCTCTTCTTAAATTATGTAGTTGACATAGTTACAACTATGCCAACCACATTTTATATTTTTAGAATATTACAATAAAATTCTTTTCCCCCAAAACCACATGGTTCATTGAACCCACAATATGGTTTTTTTTTTAAAACAAATTTGTTATAACGTAACTTGTTTTTAGACCCACTTATAACCCATTTTCTATAGTTTGTAATTTGACATGTGCTGAAATAGAGCGCGGGCTCCCATGCTGGTTGGAGCTCCCGGTCACGCTGGAGGAAGAATCAGGGTTGGGGCTAAGCCCCGGCCCCTTTGGGGCTCGAAATGCCACTTTAAATAATATTATTTCCATACATTATACAAAGAATACTACCAGCGCAGTTGGTAAAGGTGTGGAGACAGGGTATGGGAGGTCAGGAGTTTGAAACCAGTGGAGCAGCAACATTTTGGTGAACTTCAATCAATATTGGCCAATCTAGTGTTGCCATGTGGTAGTTCCGAATTGGTCCACCTCAACGCCCAGTCAGCTGCCAACTCATATACAATACTGCCAACTAAGTTGTACAGTCACCTCTGTACTAACACGTGTCACATTTGGATTGGTTCATACTACTGACTGGATTGCCACCTCATCGTCTGTACATGACACGTGTCGCATCCTGATTGGACTGTACTGCCACCTGTTAGTCCGTACAAGTGCCACGTAATCCGTTCATACTGTACGAATGCCACATGTCACCTTGTCAGTGGTGCCATGTCATCATGTTTGTATAGTATGGATGCCACGTGTCACCTTGTTAGTGGTGCCACGTGGCACCTCTTTTTGCCAATTTTTCCTGTTGACCTCATAGAACAAAACGCGATAAATTTCTCATACGGAGTCCGTTTGAGGTGAAACAAATGCCGTTGGAATCGTCTCAACGAGCCCTTTGACATGGAACTAGTTTTGTTGAGATTAGAGGACTTCAAAAATTTTGCCTTCTTGGATCCTCCTAGATCATTCCTCCCCACTTAGAAGCTTTTTCCCTCCAAAAGCCTTTACTAATCAACAGATAGGTGAGGGAATTGCTCCCTCACTTTCTCCTTCTTGATCCACTTGGCTTTGCTTGGATGAGTTCCTCTGATGCCCACTCAAAGATAATCAACATCACCTCTGCGAGAAGTCCTTGTCCTTCTGTCCAAGATGACATCTTCCTTTAGCTCATCCATGTACTCGGGAGCAAATTCATCAACTTATGGCAATGAGACATTCTCCCTTTTATCCATGATCATGGGAGGCTCATAGAGTTTCAAGATCTCCACATTCACCACTGAGTAGATCTACATGTATGGCGGTAGCTCTAAGCGAAAGGCATTCGTCCCAATCTTCTCCAAGATGGTGAAGGGACCATATATAATGGGCTTGAGCTTCTTGCCTTCTCCTTTCATCCTCTCCTTGCTGATGTGAATCCACACTTGATCTCCCACCTGAAACTGATGATCAACTCTATGCTTGTCATGGCGAGCCTTGTACTGGGCTTGACTCTTCTCCAACTGCTCTTGCACTGCTTGATGTACCTAGTGAACTCTCTGAATGAACCTGCGGGCTTTGTCTTCATCCTTGGAAGTGATTGAACCAACCTCTCTCCCATAATTCAAGTCCAATGGAGTCTTTGGAAAGTACCCAAAGCATGTCTCAAATGGCGAGCTCTGAGTGGAAGAATGCATAGCCCTGTTGTAGGCATGCTGCACATACTGGATCTGTTCATCCCATAACTTAGGATGTTTGTTGCAATAGCCTCGAAGCAAATGGACAACTGTCTTGTTGACTACCTCTGTCTGTCCGTCGGTCTATGGATGGAAAGCAGTGCTCCTCTTCAGCTTGGTGTCCATCATACACCATAACTTTGTCCAAAACTCTCCAAGGAATTGGGAGTCCCGATCCGAGATAATGGACGTAGGAAGTCCAAAGTGAACCCATACATGCTGAAAGAAGAGAGAACCAGCTTGCTCTACATTGACCTGCTTTTTACATGGCATAAGAATACACATCTTGCTAAACCTATCCACAACCACATACAAGTAGTCATGACCCCTCCTAGACATAGGCAAACCCCCCATAAAATCCATGGAAATGCTTTCCCAAGGATGGGAAGGAACAAGAAGTGGTGAGTACAGCCCCAATTTTCTATTAGTGGGCTTACAAGTAGAGCACATCAC